>JBCEWE010000455.1:410000-440000 GCA_039877035.1 Silurus lanzhouensis | reverse complement strand
GTTATGTAGAATTAGAGCAGTGCTGAATGTTATGTAGAATTGAACAGTGCTGAATGTTATGTAGAATTGAACAGTGCTGAATGTGATGTAGAATTAGAGCAGTGCTGAATGTTATGTAGAATTGAACAGTGCCGAATGTTATGTAGAATTAGAGCAGTGCTGAATGTGATGTAGAATTAGAGCAGTGCTGAATGTTATGTAGAATTTAACAGTGCTGAATGTTATGTAGAATTAGAGCAGTGCTGAATGTGATGTAGAATTGAACAGTGCTGAATGTTATGTAGAATTAGAGCAGTGCTGAATGTGATGTAGAATTAGAGCAGTGCTGAATGTGATGTAGAATTGAGCAGTGAAGAATGTTATATAGAATTAGAGCAGTGCTAAATGTGATGTAGAATTGAGCAGTGCAGAATGTTATATAGAATTAAAGCAGTGCTGAATGTTATATAGAATTGAGCAGTGCAGAATGTTATATAGAATTAGAGCAGTGCTGAATGTGTTGTAGAATTAGAGCAGTGCTGAATGTTATGTAGAATTGGAGCAGTGCTAAATGTGATATAGAATTGAGCAGTGCTGAATGTGATGTAGAATTGAGCAGTGCTGAATGTTATGTAGAATTAGAGCAGTGCTGAATGTGATGTAGAATTAGAGCAGTGCTGAATGTTATGTAGAATTGAACAGTGCTGAATGTTATGTAGAATTAGAGCAGTGCTGAATGTGATGTAGAATTAGAGCAGTGCTGAATGTTATGTAGAATTGAACAGTGCTGAATGTTATGTAGAATTAGAGCAGTGCTGAATGTTATGTAGAATTGAACAGTGCTGAATGTTATGTAGAATTAGAGCAGTGCTGAATGTTATGTAGAATTGAACAGTGCTGAATGTTATGTAGAATTGAACAGTGCTGAATGTGATGTAGAATTAGAGCAGTGCTGAATGTGATGTAGAATTAGAGCAGTGCTGAATGTTATGTAGAATTGAACAGTGCTGAATGTTATGTAGAATTAGAGCAGTGCTGAATGTGATGTAGAATTAGAGCAGTGCTGAATGTTATGTAGAATTGAACAGTGCTGAATGTTATGTAGAATGAGAGCAGTGCTGAATGTTATGTAGAATTAGAGCAATGCTGAATGTGATGTAGAATTAAAGCAGTGCTGAATGTTATGTAGAATTAAACAGTGCTGAATGTTATATCGAATTAGAGCAGTGCTGAATGTGATATAGAATTGAGCAGTGCAGAATGTTATATAGAATTAGAGCAGTGCTGAATGTGATGTAGAATTGAGCAGTGCAGAATGTTATATAGAATTAAAGCAGTGCTGAATGTTATATAGAATTAAGCAGTGCAGAATGTTATATAGAATTAGAGCAGTGCTGAATGTGTTGTAGAATTAGAGCAGTGTTGAATGTTATGGAGAATTGGAGCAGTGCTAAATGTGATATAGAATTCAGCAGTGCTGAATGTGATGTAGAATTGAGCAGTGCTGAATGTTATGTAGAATTAGAGCAGTGCTGAATGTGATGTAGAATTAGAGCAGTGCTGAATGTTATGTAGAATTGAACAGTGCTGAATGTTATGTAGAATTAGAGCAGTGCTGAATGTTATGTAGAATTGAACAGTGCTGAATGTTATGTAGAATTGAACAGTGCTGAATGTGATTTAGAATTAGAGCAGTGCTGAATGTGATGTAGAATTAGAGCAGTGCTGAATGTTATGTAGAATTGAACAGTGCTGAATGTTATGTAGAATTAGAGCAGTGCTGAATGTGATGTAGAATTAGAGCAGTGCTGAATGTTATTTAGAATTGAACAGTGCTGAATGTTATGTAGAATTAGAGCAGTGTTGAATGTGATGTAGAATTAGAGCAGTGCTGAATGTTATGTAGAATTGAACAGTGCTGAATGTTATGTAGAATTAGAGCAGTGCTGAATGTGATGTAGAATTAGAGCAGTGCTGAATGTTATTTAGAATTGAACAGTGCTGAATGTTATGTAGAATTAGAGCAGTGCTGAATGTTATGTAGAATTAGAGCAGTGCTGAATGTTATGTAGAATTGAACAGTGCTGAATGTTATGTAGAATTAGAGCAGTGCTGAATGTGATGTAGAATTAGAGCAGTGCTGAATGTTATGTAGAATTGAACAGTGCTGAATGTTATGTAGAATTAGAGCAGTGCTGAATGTTATGTAGAATTGAACAGTGCTGAATGTTATGTAGAATTAGAGCAGTGCTGAATGTTATATCTTATTAGAGCAGTGCTGAATGTTATGTAGAATTGAGCAGTGCTGAATGTTATGTAGAATTAGAGCAGTGCTGAATGTTATGTAGAATTGAACAGTGCTGAATGTTATGTAGAATTAGAGCAGTGCTGAATGTTATATAGAATTGAGCAGTGCTGAATGTTATGTAGAATTAGAGCAGTGCTGAATGTGATGTAGAATTGGAGCAGTGCTGAATGTTATGTGGAATTAGAGCAGTGCTGAATGTTATGTGGAATTAGAGCAGTGCTGAATGTTATGTAGAATTAGAGCAGTGCTGAATGTGATGTAGAATTGGAGCAGTGCTGAATGTTATGTAGAATTAGAGCAGTGCTAAATGTTATATAGAATTAGAGCAGTGCTGAATGTTATGTGGAATTAGAGCAGTGCTGAATGTTATTTAGAAGGGGAGCAGTGCTGAATGTAATGTAGAATTAGAGAGGTGCTGATTGTAATGTAGAATGAGAGCAGTGCTAAATGTAATATAGAATGGGAGCAGTGCTGAATGTTATGTAGAATTGAGCAGTGCTGAATGTTATGTAGAATTAGAGCGGTGCTGAATGTTATTTAGAATGGGAGCAGTGCTGAATGTAATGTAGAATTAGAGAGGTGCTGATTGTAATGTAGAATGAGAGCAGTGCTAAATGTAATATAGAATGGGAGCAGTGCTGAATGTTATGTAGAATTGAGCAGTGCTGAATGTTATGTAGAATTAGAGCGGTGCTGAATGTTATTTAGAATGGGAGCAGTGCTGAATGTAATGTAGAATTAGAGAGGTGCTGATTGTAATGTAGAATGAGAGCAGTGCTAAATGTAATATAGAATGGGAGCAGTGCTGAATGTTATTTAGAATGCTAGCAGTGCTGAATCTTATGTTGACTGGGAGCAGTGCTGAATGTTATTTAGAATGCTAGCAGTGCTGAATGTAATGTAGAATGGGAGCAGTGCTGAATGTTATGTTGAATGGGAGCAGTGCTGAATGTTATAAATAAAGGGAGCAGTGCTGAATGTAAACGCCTGCGTTATTAGTTATATATGACAAGAAAATGATCGATTTGGGACGTTAAATTTGTCGTGCTATAAAGCGTAAACAGTTGAAATGGGACAGTGGTGTAAGTAAGTGTTAATGAGCAGGAGTTGGGAAGTGACAGTCGTGTGTTTGATGTTGCGTCTGGTGCTGTTCTAATGAAGTCAGCTCAGTGTAATGGCTCCCGTCTCTCCACTTTAAAATGTTTTTCACTTTCTTATGTCGGTGTAAAGAGCAAATGTACTGTTAGAGGCACTTCCAGGTGGCATCTGGTGCCCACTGCTCTGCCAGCAACTCATCACCCAGATGGCGCTTTTAAGCTGCCTAATTATTTTCAACACAAAACTCTGAAAGTGCCACGCACCAGCATCGGATTTCCCCAAATCTGACCCTCAGGCTGTGTCTCAAATTATAGTGTACTCACTACATCAATACCCAATGTGAGACTCGGTCCCAAATTATAATGTACTAACTACATCAGCCACTCAAAGACTTTGTCCCAAATTACTGTGTCCTCACTACTACATCAGCCACTCTAAGGCTCTGTCCAGAATTGCCATGTCCTCTGTACCACATCAGACACTGTGAGGCTCTGTCCCAAATTACAGTGTCTTTATCACATCAGGTGTCACTGTGAAGCTCTCTCCCTATTCATATAACATACACATTCACTTGTAGTGCGCTATAGTTCTAGCAGTTAGTTCACTGCATCTTTCTTCCTTGCTTCCTTCCTTCCTTCCTTCCTTTCTTTTTTCTTTCTTTCTTTCTTTCTTTCTTTCTTTTTTTCTTTCTTTCTTTCTTGCTTGCTTGCTTGCTTGCTTGCTTGCTTTCTTTCTTTCTTTCTTTCCCTATTTGTTGGTACTGTGTTTACTGGGTGTAAAGTAAAGGTACTGTGTTAACAGTGTGTACAGTGTAACTACTGTGTGTACAGTGTAGGTAGTGTGTGTACAGTGTAGGTACTGTGAGTACAGTGTAAGAACTGTGAGTACAGTGTGTGTGTACAGTGTGTGTGTGTACAGTGTAGGTAGTGTGTGTACAGTGTAGGTACTGTGTTTACAGTGTGTGTGTGTGTGTGTGTGTGTGTGTGTGTGTGTGTGTGTGTGTGTACAGTGTACATAATGTGAGTTCAGTGTAGGTCCAGTGTGTAGAGTTTATTCAATGTAAGTACTATGATTATAGTGTAGGTACAGTGTGTACAGTGTACATACTGTGTATACAATGTGTACAGTGTAGGTACTGTGTGTACAGTGTACATAATGTGAGTTCAGTGTAGGTCCAGTGTCTACAGTGTACATACTTTGTGTACAATGTGTACAGTGTAAGTATTGTGTGCAGTGTGTATAATGTAAGAACTGTGTGTACAGTGTAGGTACAGTGTAAGTACTGTGAGTACAGCGTGTGTACAGTGTGTATACAGTGTAAGCACTATGAGTACAGTGTGTATAGTGTAATTACTGTGTAGGTACAGTGTAAGTACTGTGAGTACAGTGTGTGTACAGTGTAGGTACTTTGCGTACAGTGTGAGTACAGTGTAAATACAGTGAGTGCAGTGTACATACTCTGTGTACAATGTGTGTAGTGTAAGTACTGTGTGCACAGTGTAGATACAGTGTAGGTACAGTGTAAGTACTGTGAGTATAGTGTGTGTACAGTTCAAGTACAGTGTAAGTACTGTGAGTACAGTGTAGGTACAGTGTGTACAGTGTACATACTGTGTGTACAATGTGTACAGTGTGGGTACTGTGTGTACAGAGTGTACAGTGTATTTACAGTGCCTACAGTGTACAGGATCGTGTGGATGTCACTGCTGTGGGAGAAGGAGTGAGTTATTATTAACAGTATAGCGACTCATAATCGAGCTTGTCAGTCACTTAGAAACAATAGAGGGAATAAAAGCAGCATCTCCTGGTTAATATCCACAATTGTGTGCTTCAGTACTGGGCCTGTTATTCTGTCCAGGCTGAAGAATGAGCCAATAAAGTGTGGGTCAGCGCAGAAATGCCGCCTATCAGCACGGGGCAATAAGACCCCGGTCCGTCTCAACCTCCCTCCTGAGGCCATGCGAACGTCCAACTCATAATCAGGGTCACTTATGGAGTCAGCACTAACTGCTCATTTAAGGATGGTGGAGACAGAGGTGACGGAGATGCCGAAAAAGACAGAGGAGACGGGGTCCTGCCTCATCGGCCTGCTCTCATCTACACTCCAAACCGCATCAGTTAGAGCCAGCACAAGCTGGACGAGCAGTAAATATCCTGATGGCTGGGTTATTATCCCTGTTCTGTGTCTGTCGTGTTTGTGTGTGTATGTGTGTGTGTGTGTGTGTGTGCGTGTTTGTGTGTGTGTGTGTGTGTGTGTGTGTGTGTGTGTGTGTGTGTGTGAGTGAGATGAGATTGTGTGATACGAGGTGTACGTCTTCTGAATGAGACTTCCTGTCTGCTTTATTACACCCGTGATGACAGACATGCTCAGGTTCCCGTCTCCGTGGAAGATGTTGAGTTCTGTCGGCCAGAAACAATTCGCTGGTGATGTCAGAGCCGCGGGTCACACACACACACACACACACACACACACACACACACACACACACACACACAAACTTGCAACACATTTGTGAATAATAAATGAATGATCCACATGTTTAACATAACACAGTCATTTTATACACTCATTTTATATATATATATATATATATATATATATATATATATATATATATATATATATATATATATATATATAAAATATAAAATATAAAATATATATATACACATTTATATATATTTTATACACACATTTATATATATATATATATATATATATTTTTTTTTTTTTTTTTTTTTTTTTTTACTGATTATAAATTGAAAAATATTTGTGATATATATTCATACACTATATGGACAAAAGTATTGTGACACCTGACTTTTCTACCAATGTGATTCTTTCCCAAACTCTTACCACAAAATTGGAGACACAATTTTTTAAGATGTTTCTGGATGCAGTAGCATGACATTTTCCCATCTTTTAAACTAGAAGACCCAAACCTGTCAATATCTGCACAAGGATCTCCTTGTCTAGAGGATCTCCTGCTGTAGAGCTCTGACCCTCAACCCTACCAAACACCTTTGGGATTAATTTGAACTCTGACTGCTCCACAGGCCTCCTCAACTCACCTACAACATTACTTGACTTTACTAACACACTCGAGCTGAATCTCACACCCATCTCCAGAAGTATACTTCAAAATCTAGTGGAACATCTTCCCAGAAGAATGAAGGTTATTATGATAGCATATGGGGACTAAATGTGGAATGGGATTTTTTCTTATGTTTTGGTGTCCACAAACTTTTGATCATTGTATATAATTGGATTCACTGAATTGCTTTAGGACTGGAAAAATCCGCCTCCCTGAGGCTGGGTGCACTGTAAGTAGTGCGCACTACAGCACTTGATTGGAGTGGCTTGTTAAGAGCCGCAGCTCGTCAAATACTAAATTGGTTGCATTTTTCCTCCACACGGACGCTAAGCTCCTCTAAAGGGACTGCATTAGCCCATGTTCCTGTCAATCCTGAGCCGTTTCCAGCCGATCAGTCCATCTCCATCCTGCACACCGTCAATCAAACCTGTCTCACATCAAAGACTGCAGCGTCTGAAAGAGTGAAAGAGAGAGTGGTCTTTTTCTAGGCTGTATTGAGCTGAGCTATTTGTTTTTTTAGTGGCTAGAAAGACACTGTGTCGTCTTCTAACAAGCAATAATACCTTCAGTCTGGAGCCGAAGCTTATATACAGTGCATACTGCTGGAATCACATCATTTAGGAGAATAAATCAGATTGGGTTGGAAAGCCACCTGGTGTTAACTAGCGCTTAACTAAGTGTTTCTGTGAAATGTTTTGTTTGTAGATAAATAGCGGTACATCAACTGGCCTAATTCTTCTCTCAGAAAGAACAGCAGCTACTCCAGAGAGGATCTGGAATCCAGTTATTTATACAAACAACATGATGCAATATGATGGACTGAATGGACATTCGTGGTCACCCAGATCAGGATGGGGTTTTTTTTTAGTCTGTTTTCTCTCAAGGTTTTTTCTTCATTTCATCTCAGGGAGTTTTTTTTCACCACTGGCACCACTGGCTCAGTCAATTGGGGCTAGTTTGTAATGCTTAAAATTATATTTCACATCTATTTAGTTCTATAAACCTGCTTTGGGACTCTGTCTATTGTTGAATTGAATTGATGTGTAGATTTTTATGTTTTAAAGACAAAATAAATACCTATAAACATACCAACACTACATACATTAAACAGTTGCAGTGGCTGTTTGTAAGAAATTGGTATAGATTATAAGTTGAAACCCATAGAACAGTAAACAGGAACATATACTGTAGCCTATTAGTGCTAAATGCACAGCGGTGGACAAAGTACACAAATCATGTGAGTTAAAGCAGAGATACACTCTGTAAAAAATGACTCCAGTAAAATAAAAGTGCTCCATTTTAACTTTTACTTGAGTAAAATACAAATTTATTTGCCTTCAAATCTACTTAAGTTATCCAAAGTACTATGATTTATTATGGATATAATGTCTTATCATTTTTAGCGCTTTTTATCTCTTTGCTTAATCGACTGTTTATTTGAAAAGACTCTAATGTGACTCTCAGCACACTGATCTATTAATAGAATGATTAATTCTTAATTGAATACGGATTGATTTCTATTCAAATTATCATGAGCCCAAAAACGTCTTTTCAACTGCTTTAAAAAAATTGCGCAAATAATTCCACGTGTGTTGTGACGAGTTTGAGTCGAGTTTCTTCCATCATTTATTTCTCCCAAAAATTTCTGTTTGCTGTTGAACTGATGCTGAACTGTATGTTGGTGATAAGTAGATACACCAAGCGCCAATCAAAACAAGTTCTGAACAGAGCGTGCGCTCGACCCTGATTGGTGGTTTGCTGCGTGTTTGACAAGTAAAGTTTTTAACCACTCATAAATAAAAGAACCCGCTTTCACAAAAGTAAAAAATACGATATTTGAGAAATTAAAATAAAAGTCCCCAAATGGAAATACTTCAGTAAAATACAGATACGTGTAAAGCTACTTAAATATTTTAAGTATTTACTTTGTTACTTTCCATTACTGTATGTACAACTATACGAATGTAAGCAAATCTTCTGCTGTAATACCGAGGCGCAAGGTACAATGTGGACAGTGTGCCAATTAAACACTCTTTTACTCAACAAATGGACACACTTGTAGAGATAAATGCCAACTTTTGTTGGCAAATGAACTTTCCCATCCTCACGCATTAGAATATTAATGCTGTCTTTCTTGTATTAACACTGTTTCTGAGGTGTTTCTGAGGTAAAATTGGCCGAATTGCCAGGTGACACACTCTGATACATCAAGGTGAAACATCATACAGTCTACACTGTTCATACTGTTGTGTGAAAATGAATGTACACCCTTTTTGAATTGTATGGTTTGACATATCAGGACATTTTAAAATTCATTTAGCATGAGCATTTTGATCCTTAAAATGAGGTAAATACAACCTCAGATGACCAACACGTTTTACAGTATGTTACACATGTTACATGGTATTGTTAATTTTTTACAAAAATCAAGCCAAAATGGAAAAAACAGGTGTAAAGTCAACCTTATAATTTAGTAGCTTGTATAACCAACTGTAGCAGCAATAACTTGTAGTAATCATATTCTGTATGACTATCAATGGATTTTAGAACCTTTGTACAACATTGCATCAATTCATTGAGATTTGCAAGCTTTTGTTTATGCACAGTTCTCTTAAGCTCCTGCCACAGCATTTTATAGCATCAGGTTGAGGTCTGGACTTTGCCTGGACCACCGAAACATCTTGATTCTGTTATCTTTTAGTCATTCTGTTTGCTGGTGTGATTGTCCTGTTGCATAACCCATTTTTGGTCAAGCTTGCCTCACATTTGACTCCAGAATAGTTTGGTATACAGAGAAGGTAATGGTCAACTCAATGACTGCAGGTCTCCCAGGTTCTGTGGCTGCATAACCAGCCCAAATCATCACCCTTCCACAAGTGTGCTTGAGAGTTTTCACAAAAAGTGGTACTTTACATTATGGATAAACATCTCCACTTTGGTCTCATTTGTCCTAAGGACATTGTTTCAGCAGCTGTGGTGAATATGGTGGGAAGTTCTTCCCACTTCTGAGAAGATTGGTAATTTTCTTGTTTTGAATAATTTTCCTATTTATGGGCTTTAAATTGTTGGGAAATGGTCTTGTGTGTGTGTGTGTGTGTGTGTGTGTGTGTGTGTGTGTGTGTGTGTGTGTGTGTGTGTGTGTGTGTGTGTGTGCTAATTTAAAAACTTCTAGAAAATGTAGGTCTTCAGACATTGTTTAAAGACTGCTAGAGATGGAGCTGTTCAGACATGAAGTCGAAGTTCTTTTTACCACCTATTTGCTCAAAAAGAGAAGGATCTAGAAGCAGGCCTTCTTTGTATGTAGAAAGATAAAGGGAGCTGATCTGTTTTTGGGAGGTGGTGAGGTGCTGGTCTGTTTTAAGCTTTGCAAACAAGCATCAGCATTTTAAATTGGTTGGCTACAGGATACTTGTTAACCTAGGAAAGATTAAACAACTCATACGGCTGCATTTTGCATCTGGAACGGGATTTAAAAGTCTTATTTGTTAAATTTTTAGTCATTAATCACCTGGCTAGCTCAAACCCTTATTAGATAAAAGTCTTGAATAATCTAGTGTTTGAAATATAGCCAGCTGTCATTTGAGTGACTAAACAATAATAGCTCTAGCTATATAGCTTTAGTGTTTTTTTCCAATGTAATTTTCTTAGCAAGAATGCTAAAATACCCCGCTAGCTAGCTAATTAACAAATTAATGTATTAATGTTTCAATCAGCACAATTATACAAACGAGATATTAGCTAAATAACCTAAATAGCTAGTTTAGCGCCTACAGGACCTCAGTTCAGCTTAATGTCCTCAAGTATGTTGTAATGTATAAACGCGCATTTGGCCGCTACGACTCCCAATTTTACGATAATAAAAGTGGAGACATCATTAAGTGTGGAACTCACACTGTGCTGAAAGTTAATCATTATCAGGTCATTGTTCTGTCCCTACAGCTGTACTGAAGCAGAGGCCCTGCGCATTAGGAGCAATAAAGCCATAAAACTCTGCTAGTTTGTTAGTGCGCACTCCTGTCTCTCCCTCTTTCACTCCCTAAAGAGTGTCTCCATCTGCTACGGGGAGGGTCGGGTGGCACAATGCAGCCGGAGCACCATGTTGAACTGTGCAGCACAGTGTAGCACCATGTAGCATCATGAAGCATCATGTAGCATGTGGTCATCCTGTCCATACGTTTGTGTTGCTGCCCTCGATGTAGCACGTCTACAGAGAAACCGAGTTTAGTGTTGAAAAGTTTTTAAGTGTTTAATGGCATTAAATATAAATGTTAAGCCATAAAACGGAATAAATAATAAAAGGGAAAGAGAAAGGTGGTGTGTGTGTGTGTGTGTGTGTGTGTGTGTGTGTGTGTGTGTGTGTGTGTGTGTGTGTGTGTGTGTGTGGCATGACCATAGACTTCAATAATACTACATTAATAATGGCAAAGCATTTAATTGGATTATTCTATAGGCTTCTGCTTAGTGACTGCTTATAGATAGATGCTCGTTTGTCGGCCCTGAACCGTCTCTGCTCCTGCTGACTGCAAGAAAAGTTCACTATATTGTAATGTATTTTTTCAAATAAAACTTTCTTTATTATATATCTCAAAAAACTGAAATAACCTAAATAATAAGAAAATTGCTACTGGGGTAAAAATTGAATTGAAAAGAACTCCATCTAGAGGTGCATCAGGATGTATCAGGCAGATAGATAGATAGATAGATAGATAGATAGATAGATAGATAGATAGATAGATAGATAGATAGATAGATAGATAGATAGATAGATAGATAGATAGATAGATAGATAGATAGATAGATAGATAGATAGATAGATAGATAGATAGATAGATAGATAGATAGATAGATAGATTAAACATAATTGTATAGGATTAATATTGCAGGTATCTTTGTCCCCCTTAATACAGATGTGTAAGGGAGGCTGTCACTTAGTGGTTAAGGCATTGGACTTTGGATTCGAAGGTCATGAGTTCAAATCCCAGCCACATCAAGCTGCCATTTCTCATACCTCATAACTTGTCCATTGTATAAATGAGATATATGTATTACTTCTGGATTAAGGCATCTGCCAAATGCTATAAATGGAAATGTAGAATTTTTTTATTACAGTTAGAATCAGAATTTATGCAGATTAATGTTTGTTGTTTGGTACAGAAAAAAAAAAACCAGCACAACATCAACCAAAATCACCTCTGAGCAGAAATGATATGAAGTAGTTGCTTGACAAAAGCAAAAAAAAAAAAAAAAGGATCAGGATAAATGATGTAAAATTATGTAAAATTATAAAAAATGATACGATATAGCCAAAATAATGATATAGACCAAACTGTACAAATTTGTTACATCAATACGAAGTGTGGATTAAATAATTAGGCCAGAATGATATGATATGAGCCACATGTAACAAACAATTACGATACAGTCAAGAAAATCTAATGTGGTGTGGCAGCCTGGGAGAAAATTCTTCACATGTTAAAAACTATGTACACCTCTGGAAAAAAAAATATTTAAAAACAAACTGTTCCGAAGCCCGTGGATGTTTTGGCTTGTTGTACACAGGAGGTAACAAAAACTGTGGGATATTTAGACGGCCATGGAGACGGGTTATGTCGAACAGTAATTGTGTGGCCTGTGAGAGAGGCAGGCCAGAGGCAAGAGAACCGACATACACAGCACCAGCCATTATACAGCTGGGATATACAGTATTTATAATCAGGGTAACACACACACCTGGGAAAACAATGGACAACAACGAAGGAAAGAAAACAACAGAACAAACACGTCTAACCTGCTCCAGGATCCCTGTGCTGTCCCTGAGAATGGGGGGAAAAATGCTATCTTGCTTCATCTTGCCTAAGCAAGCGAAATTTACAGTGTGGCCGATTACCTGCAAACATGGCTGCACACTGCATTTCATTACATGTTATTGATATCTATTTTACTTTATATCTCTTAACCTAAAACTCAAGAAACATCTGGAGCACAGAGAATTAAGGGCCTTGTTTAAGGGCCCAAAAGTGCAGCTTGGCGATACCAGGCCTTAAGCCCCAACCTTCTGATCAGTAACCCAGAGCCTTACCTTCTTCTATCATCTTTCTGATAGATTAATGACTTGATAGATAGATAGATAGATAGATAGATAGATAGATAGATAGATAGATAGATAGATAGATAGATAGATAGATAGATGAATGATGGACAGATAGATAGATAGATAAATAGATAGATAGATAGATAGATAGATAGATAGATAGATAGATAGATGGATGGATGGATGGATGGATGGATGGATGGATGGATAGATAGATAGATAGATAGATAGATAGATAGATAGATAGATAGATAGATAGATAGATAGATAAAATAAATTATTGGTACCCTTAATGGGAATCTATAAATCGATTACACAAAGAAATTTTTTTTTTTAGTTACAGAAACTACTGTTTGGAATAACAGTTTTGTTTTTATGTTTTTTACTTTTTCCGAAATTATTAACACTCGTAATAAATATTTAAATATCAGTGAAAAATTATTCCGTGTTGTTCTCTGGCTATGCCCTGTTTCTGTCAGGTGAATTCTGTTTCTGTCAGCAGGAGACTTCAACCCAAATTCCTATTTTCCTCTGCCAGGTTCGAATTTGCACAAATACAAAGGTTGCAGCAGAACATTAAATATGACAATAACAAAAAAAAACAGTGTGCAAAACATTTTAGATGTGACAGACTATTGTTACTCATTACCCACATTACTAGCTACATTGTACACTAAATTGTATTTTAAACCTAGGTTTTCTTTTTTCACACAAATCATATAATTATCTTATATTCGCATTTATTTTTGCCAAGAGGTTCAGATTTTGCCATGGAGGGTCTCCTAATAAGATAATGACCCCTAATATATCTCTATATTAACACAGTGTGTTAATGTGTATGCAACATAAAATGAATTCTTTGTATCGAGTCGTTGAATCTTTGTATCTGTAGGCTTCATGTGTTAAATATTTAAAAAGGAATGTGGGGAAATGGGAATTTAATGGGTAATTAATTATTCAATTTGTACTAAAGCAGTGCTCAAAACACCATAGTCGGTGTTGCTCGTTTTTTGTTTGTTTTTTCACAGAATTCTAAATTAAATTGGTATACCCAGAAACATGTTTTTTCTCAAATTCTTATTAAATGATGAACATTTGAGAACACATTTTAAAGTCTGTCTCCATCAGGCTCGTTTGTGATCATCTGGTTACAGCAAACCGGCCATGTATTGTAGACATTTCTCACATCTAACAAAGAACACCTTTGTGACACCTTCATGACACTGCTAATAGCAGCCTATTCATTAAGACCAACAGGGACTAGTTGTATTGCCCTGCATGCCACGTTTCTCCTTCAGACATGAGAGAATTCTCTTAATAAGAACTTCATTTATTAAGACATTCATCTCTTCCTGAGCTTTGTGATGGCTCTGCGTCTCTCGATCCCTTTCCACCTTTTCACGGCGGACTGATAAAACCGCATTACGCTCCTTATTCTTTTTCCAGGAAACGCTTTACCGAGTATTAATTGCCGGGATGCCAATAATTTTATAACCAGTGATTTGAAGCAGGGGGAAACGAAAGGCACTGTTTAAGACCAGCGTTTATCTCCGTTGCCTCATTCTAACTCGAAGAGAGCACGAGGGTTAATGAGCTCACTAACGAATCAAACTCTCTCCATCGATGTCTCCAGAGGTCACGACCTGGAAATGATGTCTCCTGCGAGTGTGGAACACGGGGCTACGCCGAGAGCCAGCGAGTTCACAATGACGCAGCAGAAGCACACGCGGCTTATTGAGATGTAAATGACGGCTTGTGCTAATGTGCCCTCGGAAGACGATAAAGAGCCCGAGGCAGGCCGAGATTACTTATTGATCACTTGTTAACTGTATGAATGATGGAATCTGTGTATCCGATCTGTCCGAGCTCCACGAGTTAACAATGCAGACGAGTGTATTAGTGTGTGTGCGCTGCAGTTTGTTGCTCTGAAAGAAATGTAAAAAATAACAACAATTTGTGGATACCTAACAATAAAACTGGTCTTTTCGGAAAGCCCATTCCACATTTGGTTCCCAATTGCTGTTATAATAAACTTCACTCTTCTGAGACGATGGTGAGATGTTGGTAAAATCCGGTACGGATGTAGGTGATGTAGGTGAGGAGGCCCGAGGTGCAGTCAGCATTCACATTCATCCCAAAGGTATTCAATAGATTTGAAGCTCTATAGCAGGAGATTTTCCACTCCAACACATGTAAATCTGCATGGAATTTGCTTTGTGGATCATCATGCTAGAACAGATTTAGGAAGGGAAATGTTTTCAAAACCGCAAACTGCTGGAAAGTCAGGTGTCCCAATATTTAGGCTTTAGTCTACATAGTGTACATATCTAACAACTTTGGATGTTCCAAAGTGTTTATTTCTTTTCATAGAACTGGAATTTGCCAAGGATTCTAGTTTTTAATGAACAGTATTTCAATTAATCTAATATATACAATTAAATGTTATGGAAAGTATTTCTCTATTGTGAAGCTTACTGGAATGCAAACTCCTCTGTTATGAAGACTTTTCGCCTGAAAAAAAAGCATACTACTTCCCTTTACAAAGCACTGACAGGAGGAGGATCCTTCTATAATGTTTAATCTCCTTAGATAAAAACTCCCCATATAAATAAACTCAAACAATTTGTTTTCTGGCTGTTATATTGATTTGATATGTTGGTAGCCTCCAACACAAAGTCCCTGTGTATCCATACAGAAACAATAACATTGGAACAAACACAATTAAAATCATTAAAATTATTCGAATTTCAATCAGAACTATGATTAAGTATTGACTATCGATCTCTTTTAACTCTTTACCTCTCAGATTGAATGTAACTGTAACAGAATGAATATCTCTGTACTCACAAAGGATTTTATTTAGAAGCTCAGAGTGATGAGAAGACACACTTATTGTTATATGATAGCTTTCTTTGGACATTATAGGAGTGTTGTAATAAAATGCAAACAGGTCAACTGGAACCTGATCACAAGATACATGTGTGTTTTTGATGATCCCATTCCACATTGGGTCCACACACATATATATATATATATATATATTAGGGCTGTAATCGATTAAAATATTTAATTGTGATTAACTGCATGAGTTGACTCGTGATTAATCGTGACTTTATCGCACATTTGTTTTTGTTCTAAATCAGTGGTTCTTAACCTGGGTTCGATCGAACTCCAGGGGTTCGGCGGAGGTCAAGACACACACCCGACTCATATGATTCGTGATGACACGCCCTGCTTGGCCATCATTGGAAGGGTTCGGTGGATGCGCATATGAAACTGGTGGGGGTCAGTACCTCCAACAAGGTTAAGAACCACTGTTCTAAATGTACCTTAAATTAATACTTTTCAAGTTTTTAATACTCCAATCAAACAGACAATGGATAATTCTGGATGCTTTCTGCAAATGTATGTTTATCATTAGTGAAACCATACAACATAGAGCATGAAGACAAAATATTCTTGTAAATGTTTTAAAGTATTTACGGTGTTTTGAATTACAGAAATCATCAGGACACCAAACAAAACTTTTGCGATGTTTCTACACGGACGGTTTTAATTGCCGGATGTGCGCATCATGGGGGATTTTGGTGCTCGATCTAAAACTTGGCGAATCAGTAAAACGAATGTTAAGAGTTTTTTATTTATATATATATATATAAATATATATATATATATATATATATATATATATATATATATATATATATATATATATATCTGAGTAAAGAATGGGTGTCATGAATAAATGTGTTGCGTTGAAGGTTTAAATTTCGCCTCTTTATATATTATTTAAATTTATTTACATTTCTAATAAAAACGGTCAAACAGAAATAATTATAATTATTAAGAAAATGAGTGCTGTTACAATGAATTTGCGTTAACGAGTTGATTTTGACAGCACTAATAAATTTTAAAAATGTAAATATATATATATATATATATAATGGAGCTTCATGTTCATTCAGCCACGTAGGCATTTGTACTGTCAGGTATTGATGTAGGTGAGGTGAGGAGGCCTGGGGTGCAGTCAGTGTTCACATTCATGTGTTTAATAGGTTTGAGGTCAGAGCTCTAACAGAAGATCTTCCACTCCAACCCATGTAAAGCATATCTTAATGGCACTGTCTTTGTGCACATTGTGATGCCTGAACATAATAAATGATATAATAGATAAACTATGGTCTGATCATTTCCTCTAACAGCACAGCTCAGTGTATGTCAAATGGAACGATTTTGGTAAACAATGAAATGACTGATTTACTGCATTTACTGGTAGTCCATCAGCTGAGTCATGTCTCGATCTGAAAAAAATAAACCTTTCCTGTAAAAATCTTCTTCAAACCACACTGAGGTCTTCAGTGATGTCATGCAGGCTTGCAGATGTGGTTCAACATAACAGCAGGACTTACTGTAATCTATAAACATCAAATACATGTCTCAGGATAAATCATTTATTTTTTGCTTGTCTTTTCTTAGGACAGTTTCTGTGTGCACTCTGTTCCTGTGTGCCCTCCTCTAGGCCACGCCTTCCAATAATCGTAGCGGAGGATGAGATCATAGTCATTTATTTATGGAATTATTTTATTTATTTACATTATTCTCTTCGAATCTCCACAATCACTGTGTTTTTCACTGAAAACATACCATTACTTTACATTCAGAAAACAGGGAATCTTATTCTCTATTGCAAAACCAATCCTTAGACTAAAATACTATGTACAGTGTATTTTTATATTAGATTTATTTTTTGTTTGGTTTTTATTTTGTTGTTTTTTTCTGCCCTGAGTCTGTCTTAAAAGCATCCATTGTAAGGAAGCATCTCTGTTTCCTGTTATTGATTGAGTGCGGCTTCTCAAAGATGTGTATCTGTGTGGCAAGGGCAGCGTGTGTGTGTGTGTGTGTGTGTGTGTGTGTGTGTGTGTGTGTGTGTGTGTGTGTGTGTGTGTGTGTGTGTGCGCACGTGCGCTCTGACCTTGTGCTGTTAATGACTGCAGAGGAAAACTCGTCTGATTCCCAACACAAGCACATTATACAAAACTACACATATATAATACATGCACGTGTGTTTACTTCAATGCTTTAAATTCAGCTGCATTTTTTTTAATTATTTTCAGGATGGTGGTGTTTTTAACTTTTTTACCGAAGTGACAAGTTGTTTTCTTTCCGAGTTTGTAGCTGAGTCACTCCGTGTAGACGTTTATATTTTATAAAGGATAATAAGATTCCCTAATATGAGCTTCCTCAGCCGTAGTGGAACAACTTTTAATTCTTACTCTTACTTTATTTGTCATTACAATATTTGACCTACATATACAGGTATATTACATTATAGATAAACCAGTATATATTCTTTATAATCTCTATATAATTATAGAAATGTAGTTTCGAAGCATTTCCTGATTTATTTTTAGACATCTGTATAAAATATACAGAGCATACACAGCAGCACCCAACGATATGCTCTAAAGTATTGAGACACCAGACTTTTCCAGCTGTATGTGGTTCTTCACTAAATGTCTTTGGACGCTGTAGTGTGAAATTTTCCCTTCACTTGAACTAGGAGACCCAAACCAGTCCAAGCATCACAATACCCCTGTGCACAAAGCGAACTCCATTAAGATGAGTTTTACATGGTTGTGTTTAAACCTCAACCCTATTGAACACCATTGGGATGAACTGGAACAATGGTTGAACCCCAGGCTTCCTCACCTCACCTACATCAGCTTTTGCACATATTCACTTGCCCATAGCCTTTTTATTCATCAGTTTTTAATTTCTTTTTATTAAGATGCTAAGCTGCTACCATGCCTCAGTCTCTATCTGTCTGTCTGTCTGTCTGTCTGTCTGTCTGTCTGTCTGTCTGTCTGTCTAGTAAATAACTTTCTGCCTGAAATGTTACCGACCTGCTTTACTTTTATCCAAATCGTTCTGTGTTTTAAAGTTACAATATTTTTCTTTTTGCCAGTTATACTGATTTCATGGGTTCTTATCCAGACATTCTCTTTTAATTGTGTCATTATAATTACAATTAAGCTGAGCAAATGAGACTTCAGGGCCTTTTCTTAAGGGCTCAGCATGGGCTTTGAGCTCACAACTTTCGTATCATTAGTCGAGAACGCGAAGTGCTGAGTCAGTTGGAAGCAAACAGCAGACGTGGAGATCTGATGGAACGAACAAAACGGTAAGCTTTTGGAATAGGGCAAGTCCAGAGCTTGTTTACGTTATCGGGTGTGTTTAAGAAAATCTGCCCTAGTTTGTTATGTCTAAAGGCAGTATTAATCAAAAAATGTGAAATATTCACCTTTGCTGTTACCTGCCTTACACCACACAGGTGGCCTATGAAAGGTCAAATTTGGTTTAAATTTGACCTTAGATTTGGTTAAATCTGCACTGGCAGTTCTAGTATATGGCTTCTGTGTTACTGTTTAGCCCCAAACAAACATTTTGTCTATCAGTCTTTGTTGGTGTGCACCAACTTGTAACCACGTAATGGCTACGGATGCAGATTAATTCGATTCAATTCATTTTTACTTGTGTAGCGGTTTTAAAAAATGGACATTGTATTAAAGCAGCTTTACACAGATAATACTGTGATAAAGTATGAACAAGATATATATATATACGTTTTTTATAAGTGTAAGTTTGTCCCTTATGAGCGAGCCGGAGGCGACTGTGGGAAGAAAACATTCCCTCAGATGGCATAAGAAATAAACCTTATGAGGAACCAAACTCAAGAGGGAACTCGTCCTCATCTGGGTTGCACTGAATGCCCATTTATTACAGATAAGGTGCAGTGATGGAGATCAGGAGCAAACTGTAGTCCTGATTCAGTGTAGCAGACGGTTGACATTAACTACAGTCCAAATCCATCCTCAAAGCTTCTGTTCTTACTCTGTAATTTCATGGATCCCCAGAGCATTGATGAGAAACCATCCCCAGCTGCACAGAGTGGCCTCCAGTCAAAGGAAACACCATCCAGAAGCAGGCCTGGACGAGCCTTCCAGTAGTCACTGGTACCTCAGGAGCATGTTTAACTCGTGAGAGAGAGAGAGAGAGAGAGAGAGAGAGAGAGAGAGAGAGAGAGAGAGAGAGAAAAAGATATGGATTATGAACATCCATATTGTCGTATAAAAGTTATGGACACTGAGGACACTGTGCATTTGTTAAAGACACTGTGCAGTTATGGCAGCATAACTAAAATGGAGAACCAGAAGGTAACACAGACATGAGGGATCTCTGGGATAAGAGAAGACCCACCACACCACCGTCAACAAACCTGAGTGAATGTGTGAGAATGAGGGAATGACAGCATACAAATATCCCAGTTTACTTTATATCCATAAACCCATCCAGATCTGCCCCTTTACCTAAAAAAGCTCATCAATTCATCAAGCTCATTAATTAAATAAAAGATTTAATTAAATAAATATGTTTTAAGCCTTGACTTGAACACTGAGACTGTGTCTGAGTCCTGAACACTAACTGCTCCATAACTGTGGTGTTTTGTAAGAGAAAGATCTGCTCTTGTTTGAAGGTACCAACAAATAGACTGCGCCTTTTGATCAAAGTAGGTGTGGGGGATCATAATGGTGGAGAAGTTCACTCAGATACTGTGGTGTGAGACTGTTAAGTGCTTTATATGTTAGTAGTAGTATTTTATAATCAATGCCAGTGTAGACTGATTAAAACAGAGTTAATGTGTTCATATTTTTGAGATCTAGTAAGGACTCCTGCTGCTGCGTACTGGATTAACAATTACTCATATTACAGCCTCCAAAAAAATCGACATTTTTTTTCATGAACTTGTCAACTTACCCTAACCTCTTGTATTTTAGGGCAGAATTACAGGTCGTTTGTTCTACCATCTCTCAATAGAGTTAGATGATGGACATGATCAATACCCAAATTATTTAGGGGTGGAACATCTTCGACAGGCACTAACAAAGCCTTGCCCTAAATACAGAACAATGTCAATAGAATCGAACCCTGAAAGCTATAGAAATACTGCCTGTTTTTGTGACCTCCCTGTAGTGCTGTAGTCCTTATGGTAAGCTCATTTCCTGCAATGTTGCAGCAGGAACAGAAAGTTCGTCTACTTGGGCCTATTGAGTGGCTCTACTGCATCCAAATATAGAATAGATGCCTGCAGGAGCTAATGACTAAGAACACGAGATGTTTGTGGAATAAAGGGCAGAGCTCAGCTCATTAATAAATATATTTTTGCACAGCCAAAATTGTTTTATAGTTTGAATCAGCTGGAGATGAAATAAAAGTGTACCATGAGGCGCCAAGATGAAGCAGTTTGGTGGGTTGCCATGAGAATAGGTGATTTGGATAACTTTTTCCCCTTACTTTCCTTCTCTATGTAAAACAATGGTCACACAATGATTTAAAATGTAAGTACAAATTTGATATCATATACACAACCCCATACAGTAACCATACACACATACAATGTGGGGTGAGATGTTTATTCCATAAAATAAAAAATAAAAAAAATTTAAAATTTAAAAAGGGGATCTATTCAGCATTCCACTTTTGAGTCTGGACCCTCTCAAGGTTTCTTCTGTATATCGTCATTCTTTTATAAGAGCTAAATTCTTTAAGGATAAAGTTATTTTAATTTTTAGATATATTTTATCACTATAATCTATTCTGTAAAGCTGCATTGTGGCAACCTCTACTGTTAAAAGTGCTAAAAAAAATATAATCAAATTTCTTTAGTTTTTTGTTTTCATTTAATGTGAATTAGTGAATTATTTTCTGACTAAAAATAGTATTAAAATAATAATATTGCTGTCCTAAATACATTGCTAAACAATTTTCCATTTGAGGTGTTTTCTTTTGTTAGCTTCAGCCAGGTGAGAAATCATGTCTGTCCACATCTCAAAGCCAATTTTCTGTCAAATGTATTGACACCACAAACTATTAATAAATATTGCTCTTGCAGATGAGCCAGTGATTGGACCCGATCTGTCTCCAGTGAGGGCTGTGTAAAAATGATGGCCAGCTGGCAGGTCACTAACCAGCTGTTTGGGTGCTTTTGGGAGCACCATAAACTGCTCCTTTGTTCAAAAACTATGTTTTATTACTGGATGAAGGACATGACGGCACATATTTATATTTACATGCTGTATAATTGTATAGAATGTCTTTGAATGTGGTAGCATGTAATTTCCCTTGTACTTACACTAAAAAACCCAAAACCTGTACCAGCCTGATAATGCCCCCGTGCACAAAGCCAGCTGCATGAAGATATGCTTTACATGGTTTGGAGTGGAAGTTCTCCTGCTATGAAGTACCACAAACCTATTGATCACTTTTGGGATGAATGTGAACAATGACTGCTTCCTCACCTCACCCACATCAGTACCTGACTTTACTGACACCCTTGTGGCTGAATGAGGACAGATCCCACAGAATCTAGTGGAACATCTTCACTCAAGAGTTGAGATTGTTATAACAGAAAATGGGGACTACAAATGGAATAAGGTGTTAAAAACCCATATACAAATCTGATGGTCAGGTGTCCCAAAATTTTTCCATATAGTGTATGACTGAGTGGAAGGACAACTGGACCACAGATTATCCATATAGTGCAATAACTGCATTTAGCCACACTTACTTATACTATTAGAAATAAACCTGTAGTGACAAATTTATGAATTTGTTGTTGGAATAAGATTCTGAAGTGATTCCCCCACTGCAAGAAGATCACACCATAAGGCTTGAAGGTCACTTTGGCCGATCTTTGAGTTCGAACTTCATTTCTCTGAGACACTGTGAATTTTAAACATGGCTGCCATGAACTCCAACTCCAATTTACGAAATAGATAGGAAAGATTGTTTGTGTTTGGTTTTCCGATTCCACTTAAATGCAGCATAATTCTCAGTCTAAGTGACGCCTGTCCATGTAGGAATTCTGGTCCGCCACAGAACACATAACAGAGCATCGATGACATCTCTTTTACAATTGCATACAGTACGTCATGTCCCTGATTATTGGCGCACACCAGCAGGACAGTTGATTTTGTCTGATGCTTTACTTTGCGCCTAATGATTTACGGCTGCCTTTATTATCGCAGGTCAAAAGGTCAGCGAGGAGAAGGGGTTTAAAATGAGGTGATCTGGTCTCTAAATGCACATCACAGCCAATCTAATTCTCTCCATTACACCAATTATCAGTCTCAAGGGGACGCCGAGACCAGTGTCAACACACACACACACACACACACATACACAGATTAGGATTAGCGCGTTCACGTTTACTGTAGCACAAAGGTAACGTGTGGCCTTATTGAGCGCACAGAGGAGGACGCTAAGTCAATCAATATCAGGTGCTAGACATTATTAGTGGCCGAGTTACACATGTTACTGTCCAGGAGAAATGTGTAGAACTGGTAAAAGTGATAAAACATTTTGATAGCACTGGATGGATCACTTCTAATATAAACCTTGACTAAGATTCTCCAATGAGGTAAAAAAAAAAAAAAAAAAAAAAAAAGAACAGAAACACCCATGTACATTTCTTTTGATGTTTTCAAATAAAATCTTCTTTCAAATAAAAAGCATCTAATAAAATAATTTTATAACCTGTGAATATTGCACATAAAGTGTAGAGGTGCTTTGTGGGGTGCAGGTCATTTTTTTAGTACATACAGTGGCAAGAAAATGTATGTGCTCCTTGTGGAATTTCATGGTTTTCTGCAAAAATCTGTCATAAATTGTGATCTGAGCTTCATCTAAGTCAAGAGTATTGACCAATATAATGTGCCTAAATAATAACACAAAAAAAATGTCATGTCTTTATTGAGAGCAACCATAATAACCTTATAGTGCTAGTGGAAAAAGTATGTAAAAGAATTTGTAAAAGGGTTCACTCCAAGGGTTTACTTTTTTCCACAACCAATTTGGATGTTGAATGAGTGTGTTTCATAAAGACATGAAAGATCAGAAGTTTTGTTGGTGTTATTTAGGAACATTATATTTGTCAATACGCTTGACTTCCTATTTTATGACAAATTTATGCAGAAAAACATGAAATTCCAGAAGGTTCACATACTTTTTTTTTCCCACTGTATATGAATTGTTCATAGCACATTATTAATGCTGTGTAAGTTGATAAAATGCTTACAAGAAATATAAGTACAGTTTTGATGATTTGTGAATATGAGGTTTACAAAAAAATACACTGGGAAGATGTTCCACTAGATTTTGGAGGGTGCTTATGGATATTGTGTTCATCAGCCACAAGGGTATTATGAAAGGCAGGTACTGATGTAGGTGAGGAGACCTGGGGTGCAGTCAGCATTCACATTCATCCCAAAGCTGTTCAGAAGGGATAAGATCAGAGCTCTATAGCAGGCCACTCAAGATCTTCCTCTCCAAAGCATGTAAACCAGATTGCTCACTTTGTGCACAGGGGCATCGCCATGCTGGAACAGGTTTGGGTTTCCAAGTTCAAGTGAATGCAAAATGTTATTAAAGCACAATTGAGTGCCTCCAGCTTTGTGGTAACAGTTTGGAAAAGAACCACATACAGTATATTAGGAAAGTTCAGGTGTCCCAACATTTTTGGCAATATAGTGTACATCAGCACTGACCACCAGCAACAATATCTAGGATCGAACAGTGATGGACAAAGTACACAAACTATGTACTTGAGTAAAAGTAGAGATACACTAGGTCAAATGTGACTCCAGTAAAAGTAAAAGTGTTCCTTTAAACTTTGAGTTGATTAAAAGAACAAAAGTATTTGCCTTCAAATGTACTTAAGTATCAAACGTACTATGATGCATTATGGCTATAATGGTACTATTATTAGTTTTGTCAAAAATTAAAAAATATTTACATTTACTTTGTTACTGTCCACCACTGGAATTGAAAAGCAGTTCACATAAATCTACCACACAAAGAAAAGGTCATTAGTTCAGAAAGTTTGCCTTCTCATTATAAGTGACTTGATTGAGCTTGGAATGACTTTGAAAGCAGGTGGGCGTTGCCTCACAGCTGCTCGTGTTAAATTAAGCAGGACGCAGACCTCAGGCTTCTGCCATTGCAAACTTTCTGATTCCTGTGTTGACTCTCTGAACTATAAAATATTTCTCCGTCCCATTTCGTGCTGCCTCGCTAAAGTACTCGAGTTAACCTCATCCCGACGCTCGACTGTCAGGACTCGTAAACGTAAAGATACGAGAGACGCTGTTGATGTTGACGCCGTGTCATATTAGGTTTACTTTATAACCCCGGGATTACAGAGTTGTTTATATTTGATGATATAATATAAAATTAATGGACTAACACATATAATGAACTACAATTAGCTAGCAAACTACTTAAACTTAGCAAGCATTGATCGAATGTGGCATTAAATTTAACCACATTTTTGTCAGGTATTCATTCATTTCATTCTAAAAGAATGACATTCAGTCATTTAAAAAGAAATGTCATTGGAATTGGGTTCACAATGGTAAGTGTGACCATTATAATTTGCACTGGTTGGTTTAAGGTGGTCATGTGACAGGCTAAGAGGAACCTAACTAAGGTTAAATCTTGTTGCGTTTCAGGGGGTTTTAAATTATGTAAATGAGGCAGTTCAATTACCATTTTTTCCCAACTAAATCCAAGGTGAAGGGTTGCAGAATAATAAACAGGGTCTTTTCAAAATGCGTCAATTCTTTTCAAAATGCGTCAATTCTTTTCAAAATGCATCAATTACCTTCTGCGATTTGCGCTGGATCTCCACAATGGCGTCTAAACAGCAACCTTTAAACTGGATTTTTTATATTTGGGAGGAGGGCGGAGTCCGCAGGGCCCATATCTTTTAAATAGGGTGGGTGCGAAAGAGAGATCATGTTGTTTTTCTGGCGAGAAGCTCACGTGTGAGGAGAGCTTGCTGACAGGGTGTATACGTGGTCAGAATAGCAGGCGTAAACCAAGTGGACACCATAGCACCAGTTGCACAGCTTCAGATGTACACAGGACAATGTCTTTTTGCAAACTGACTTATGAAGGTCGGTGCTCCCTGTGACTGTGCGTGCAGCCTTGTGCTGCCATCTGTTGGCTTGTTACAAGACTAGTCTCGGAACCTTTTGAGACCACCTCGTAGTGAGATACAGGATACATAAATTATATAGACAAAGGTATGGGGACACCAGACTTTTCCAAAATGTGGAGACAATTGTATAGAGCATCTGTGGAAGAAGCAAGCTAAAAGCACACAGTTGTATAGGGTGTGTATGGATGTGATAGGATTCAAATTTTCCTTCACTTGAACTAGAAGACCCAAATCTGTTCCAGAGTTGCAATGCCCTGTGCAAAGCAAGCTCCATGAAGATATGGGTTCTATGGGTGGGAGTAAAAGATCTTGAGTGGCCTACTATAGAGCTCTAACCTCAACTCTGCAGAACCTTGTTCAGATGAATTGGAACAGACTGAACCCCCAGGCTTTCTAATTTTACAATTACAGTGTGTTGTATTGTATTAAATGAGGAGGATGAGCATTTCAACTGTTTGCCATCCTTCATCGTTTTGCTAGTATATTAGATTAGTGTGTGTTAGACTGTGACTCCAATAGCCGTCTATTAATCTGTGCTTTTATACTCCTCCACTGTGCCTTAAATCTGATTACTACGTTGCCAGCAGCCATCACTGTGGGACTCGCCTCTCAGCTACAACACTTTCCTAAACTCTTCACGGGTCAAAGTGGTGTAATGGTGTCTTTTTTCTTAACCACAACAACGTAAATGACGCTGTCACAAATCCCACTGGTTCTGCGCTGGAGGAAAGCGAGACATGCATTTTTTAATTCTTTATTTACTTTTTTTTTACTCCGGCATGAGGTTATTTTTAAGGGTGGGCTTGTAAGGGATGGGGTTGTGGTGAGTGGTGGAGTTATTGCGAGGGGTAGTATTATGGTTAAGGGGGGGTTATGGTGAGGGGGTGGGGTTGTACTGAGCGGTGGAGTTGTACTGAGAGGTGGTTATAGTGAGGGGTAGAATTATGGTGAGGGGTGGGGTTGTAATAAGGGGTAGAATTATGGTGAGGGGTGGGGTTGTAGTGAGGGGTAGGATTATGGGGAGGGTGGGGTTGAAGTGAGAGGTAGGATTATGGGGAGGGTGGGGTTGAAGTGAGAGGTAGGATTATGGTGAGGGGTGGGTTGAAGTGAGAGGTAGGATTATGGGAGGGGTGGGGTTGAAGTGAGAGGTAGGATTATGGTGAGGGGTGGGGTTGTAATAAGGGGTAGAATTATGGTGAGGGGTGGGGTTGTAATAAGGGGTAGAATTATGGTGAGGGTGGGTTGTAGTGAGGGGTAGGATTATGGGGAGGGGTGGGGTTGAAGTGAGAGGTAGGATTATGGGGAGGGTGGGGTTGAAGTGAGAGGTAGGATTATGGTGAGGGGTGGGGTTGAAGTGAGAGGTAGGATTATGGTGAGGGGTGGGTTGAAGTGAGAGGTAGGATTATGGTGAGGGATGGGGTTGTAGTGAGGGGTAGGATTATGGTGAAGGGTGGGGTTGTAGTGAGGGGTAGGATAATTATACACAGTTGTCTCATGGTTATAGTGTTTAGCACTGCAGAATTCGGTGTTGATCCAAAACTGCTCCAGCATGACGATGTGCACAAAGCCAGCTCCATAAAAATATGCTTTACATGGGTTGGAGTGGAAGATCTTCTGCTATAGACCTCTGACCTCAACCCTATTGGGCCTCCTCACCTCACCTCCTCACCTACAGTACATCGCTTTACTGACACTATTGTATTTAAATGAGCAAAAATCTTCCGAAAAACTAGTGGAACATCTTCTATGAAGCATGGAGGTTATTTTAACAGGAAGTGGGAACTAAATGCAGAATGGGATGTTAAAAAAGAGCGCATAAGTGCTCACACACTTATTGTCCAAATAGTGTGTGTATTTATAAAGTAGACCTTGGATCTGAAGTTCATGAGGTCAAATCCCAGCCACAGCAAGCTGGGCCCCTAAGCCAGGCCCTTAAATCCATTGCTGTTGTTTCGGAAAAACACATCCTCGCAAGGTACAGTAGAGATATAGATGTATACCTGGAACTACAGTCAAATACAATCAATTTATATTATTATTATTATTATTATTATTATTATTATTATTATTATTATTATTATTATTATTGTTATTATTATTATTATGGTAATACCTTATGCAAATATGGCAAAATATTTACATATGACTACAAAAGTGCTTAGAAATCTATTAAAATACATTCTTTAGAAAATATATGAATACAGCAGTAATACATGAACACATTATGTTTTAATATATTAACACATTCAGCTATTCAGATTTAAGAATTCGACATTGCTGTACTATAAAATACATTGGCCGAGTTCATTTAACAAGTTCGATGAGTTGAATCATGGTTTAGTAGCCGACTTTTTGTCTTATGCCCTATGTGTGAGTGTGTGTGTGTGTGTGTGTGTGTGTGTGTGAGTGTGTGTGTGTGTGTGTGTGTGTGTGTGTTTGGCCAGTCGATGGTGATGTAAGTGCTCCTTATTTAGCCTGTTATCTGTGCAGTTACTATGGGAGGATCCATTTCTCTGGGCAGAGGGGCAGAGGACGGATTGCGTTACAGTGCAGTCAGGCTGCAGAGGACAGATTCCCTGTACTTAGCAGCTAATTGATTGGATGGGGGGTGGTATTTTAGCCCCCTGAAGGATGTGAAGGGGTCGTGCTATTACCCACCCCCCCCACCCCCACCCTCTATTGATCAGATAATGGTACAATCCACAACCTTTGACCCCTTTGTCTGATTAGGGTTTTCACAGAGAACATTGAAGAGAGTGGAGGAGATTATACTGTTGATGTTGGTGTATAATTACTATTTTTAGTATTATTAGTTGATATTTATCGTGCATGCAACGAGACGAAAGCAGGGCTGAAAACAAAGTTTAACCTAAGCTTCTGATTGGTCAGCTGCTAAAAAAACGTTTGTGACAAATCTGATGATAGATAGATACATAGATAGATACAACTTTAGTGTCATTGCATTGTAGAGGTACACAGCAACCGAATGCAGTTTAGCATCTACCAGTAGTGCAAATAGTAGCACGTGAAAACTGTAATGAATGAACATTTGGTGTCACTCAGATGCCTTCTAAGGAAGTTTTCCCTGCCACAATATTGGGTTTGAGGTTCATAGAGAAGTGTTGATTAGATGAAGCGTTTCCTCTGTTCACTTCAGTCTTCTCCTCCTGTCACCTCTCTCACTTCAGACGAAACAAAACCCCAGGTTGAGCCAAACCGGTGTCCGTAAGTACGTGTGTGTGTGTGTGTGTGTGTGTGTGTGTGTGTGTGTGTGTGTGTGTGTGTGTGTGTGTGTGTGTAGTTGCTCGTGCCTACCTGTTTGTATTGAATGGACCGCATTAATAATTGAACGCTATGGCTGCTAGCTATTATTACAGAAAAATAGTGCACTGCGTTTGGACACATGCCTGCCGTTTGTAAGTCAATAGAGAACAGTTCACTCAGACGGAGACCGAGACAGGCGCAGACACACACACACACACACACACACACACACACACACACACACGGACAAACACTTTTATTACAATCATCAAAGGGTGTGTCTATTGTCAAATGTGTTCAATCCTGGCCCTTATGCCTGTTTCATATCTTGTTTTGACAAAAAGACATTTGGCAGTTATTAAGCACTAAACCACTGTAGTGTCTTGTACACTGTTCGCTTCTCTCTGCTGGAGAAAAATGACCATCTCACTCTCTTCACTGAAGTCACTCAGCCAATTAAATTACAATCTGCTGGTCATGTCTGAAAGCCAGCAACAGGGGGAGCAGTTCTACTCAACCACACACACACACACACACACACACACACACACACACACACACACACACACACACAGAGTTTAAATACTAGCAATATGATTGTTTAGTAATTCAGTAATGCAACTAAGTTTCTATATAGGTGTGTGTGTGTGTGTGTGTGTATATATATATATATGAGATTTTCTTGTTAGTTTTTGTGGTTCTATTTGTTTCTATGCAACAAACTTGGTTGTTGCATAGACATATAAAAAAGGCAAAAAACACCAGACAGTAAATGACCATTGACATTAAAAATTGGACATTTTTGTCTCTAACAGAAGAACTTGTGTAAGACTTAGAACAGGAGAGAAGATATTAGCAGGTTGCCTCACCACCACAGTCAAACATGGAGGTGGAAGCTTAATGGTTTGGGG
This sequence comes from Silurus lanzhouensis, assembly GCA_039877035.1. Taxonomy (NCBI): domain Eukaryota; kingdom Metazoa; phylum Chordata; class Actinopteri; order Siluriformes; family Siluridae; genus Silurus; species Silurus lanzhouensis. Next base: position 410,197 of record JBCEWE010000455.1, on the reverse strand, counting down.
TTGTTTTGGAGCAGGGAAGCTTGTTATTCCTGGTGAAATGAAACAACATGGCAACAATTCCAGACTTTCCGGAATGCGGCTCATTGGAACCGACTTCGTCATACAACGGGACAATGAGCCGAAGCGTACGTCCGAGCTCTGTAAGTGTTATTTAGAGAGCAAACAAAAGTGTCTAAACTGTTATATATCATTAAATG
>JBCEWE010000455.1:342500-407500 GCA_039877035.1 Silurus lanzhouensis | reverse complement strand
GCCAGAACGAAACAGAGCCCTGAAGTATACTAACTTCTTACCCTGAGAGACGGTTAGACATTGCGTTACGTCGCAGTGATGATGTCACGTCTGAGCAAACGGCTCTTGTCTTTGTAAAGCTGTGAGAGCACTTTGTGTCATTATGGTGTAGCTCTTCACGTCGTCTTTGTGTTGTTGGGGAATCATGTTGCTCCAATCAAACCCATTGTCCCTCCTCATCCACCCTCACCCCTCCACCTCATCCCCACTTACTCGCCCCACCTCAGCCCACCTCGCTGTCCTATAGAGCAGAGACGGAAGAGCGAGCGGAAAGAGCGAGGCCTCCCGGAGCATCTATAATTCATGCCTGAGCTTAGTGGCTGGGAAAGTGCACCATACTAGAGTTCAGGGCTTTATTTGCTGAATCCTCACTTTTTTTATATACACACACACACACACACACACAGAGTTCCACAGGGTTTGGTGGTCACCAGCTTTAGTTTACACCACACAAGAGGCTTGGATTTTGTTTCCATTGAGACACATTTCGTCACACACTTCATCCTGAGTGTAAGAGTGTTAATGTTCTCACACTGAACGTTTTACACGTCTTGTTTTACAGTGTGCGATTTTTATTTGATTTATTTCTTGTTTTCGCTGCTGTTTTTTGGTCGATATAACAGTCTTATTATTATGTGTGATTGGGCCACAAAGTTCTGATATAATACATACATGACATTATAACATTATAACTGGTGAGTGAATTACACTGATTATCAGCTAATCGTTCGCCATCACTCCAAGAGCTTGCAGCACTGCAGAGCTCCACCAGCACACTTTAAAATCTAGCAAAACATCTTCCCAGAAGAATCACATGATTGTATGGGATGCCTCTGATGCAGTAGGGTTCAGTTTTCCCTTCACTTGAACTAGGAGAGCCAAACCTGACTCAGCATGACAATGCACAAATCCAGCTCAATGAAGATATGCTTTACATAAATTGGAGTGGAAGATCTCCTAGAATTCTGACCTCAACCCTATTGATGCCCTTTGGGATAAATTGGAACGACACCCCAGGCCTCATCACCTACATCAGTACCTGACCTAACTAACACCCTTGTGTCCAAAATCTAGTGGAACATCTTCTCCAAAGAGTGGAGGTTAATAATACTCAATGTGGAATAGGATGTTCAAAAAGCATATTCTTGTCTTATAAGTGTCCACAAACTTTTGCCCACATATAGTGTACAGGAAGTGTGTGAGGTGTAATGTATGGATTTAACCTCTTCTTTCTCTCGTTTCCTCGCGTGTGTGTTCGATTGTCATTAATAATGGAAGCTGGGGTTCCTCTGTGTGTGTGCGTGTGTGTGTGTGTGTGTGTGTGTGTGTGTGTGTGTGTGTGTGTGTGTGTGTGTGTGTGTGTGTGTGTGTGTGTGTCATATCAGTGTATGTTTAACTAGACAAAACAAAAGCTTTTTAATATTTTAGTGTGTCAGTATGTAAGGGCCTCTCATAGCAAACACAGACCACACACACACACACACACACACACACACACACACACACACACACACACACACACACACACACACATAACGTACCTAATGAATTAATGATCGCTACACCTAATTAACTAACTATCTGATTAATTATTGCTACCTGAATCTAATCCTAACATCAACCTCAGTAACTGAAACAAAGCATTTTGTCTTTCATGGGTTTTTTTCTTTGTTTTATAGAAAGTTTAGGGACTTTAAATAAAAAGAAAAAAAGTCAGTGAAAAAAACATGTCCAATGTTCCCACAACATACCAGAAAACCCTCTGATATTAGAAATCATTTAGGGTCTGTTGCTGTGATCTGGGAAGCAAAAACACTTCTAGCATTACCATTTGATTTCTGTACTATAGAAGGTGCTTAATGCAAGTCCATATTTTATATTTTATATTTTTCTTATATTTTTTAATCTTCTTCTTTCGGCTGCTCCCATTAGGGGTCACCACAGCGGATCATCCATCTCCATACCCCCCTGTCCTCTACATCTGCCTCTTTCAACCCAAATACCTGCATGTCTTCCCTCACCACATCCATAAACCTCCTCCTTGGCCTTCCTCTTTTCCGCCTTCCTGGTGGCTCCATCCTCAGCATTCTCCTACTGATATACCCCATGTCCCTCCTCTGCACATGTCCAAACCATCTCAATCTCACCTCCCTCACCTCATCTAACTCCGATAGATATAATTTTCCTAGAACATGGAAAATCCTGCTAAAGTTTTATATATTAGTTGGTGCACCAAATGACTGATTTTCTGAAGACGATTATGTTTAATATCCACACTGACAGCAGCATGTGCACCACTTTGTGTGTTTTCGTCTTTTATCTTTCTGCTTTAACACAGGAGTGTGTCATCACATGCACACACACACACACACACACACACACACACACACACACACACACACACACACACACACACTGACCAAGTGCAGTCCTGCTAATTATTCACTGCTTAATAAGGTCTGAGTCACTGAGCTGTAAATCACGCTCGGCCTGAGGAGAAGACACAGAGAGACAAAGCAGATCAAAGTAAACCTGTCCCTACTTCCTATTTCACTCTCTCGCAAAGTCAATTTATATGAAATACACGTTAAAATTGTATTATAAAAGTGTGTGTGTGTGTGTGTGTGTGTGTGTGTGTGTGTGTGTGTGTGTGTGTGTGAGTGAGAAATAGAAGGTGTTGCAGTTATAACAGTTATAACTCATTTGTGTTACGTAAACATGCTATACCATTACGATAAATAAAAGCCTGTTTTTAAAAACAGAAGGAAAAGTAAATGGTATTGTTTGCTGCGAGAAGCGTAAAACAGAAAAAACACAACTTTAGAGAAGAAATAATAACTCTATATTTATTACATCCTCACCTCCAAAGATTACTTTTCTACATCAGCACAACATGATGTGTATTATTCCGTACATTAACCATTTGTAAACTTCATACACAATATGATAGAACTTTCATATATTTAATTATAAGATGCCTTGAATTAATAATGCAGTATTTGACAATAACATTGAATGATATGATATGATATGATATGATATGATATGATATGATATGATATGATTGATATGATATGATATGATATGATATGATATGATATGATATGATGTGATATAATGCCACACCATATGACACAATATAATACGATTTGATATACAATAATACAATACTAGATTATATAATACGATACAATATATTATGATACAATATATAAGATGACATGATATATGGAATTCTGTACAATGTATGATATGTTACCATATACTATATGATCCCATACAGTGCAATATAATACCTTACCTTATGATATACTACTGGCTCTTCTCAACATTGATATACTACATGCAACACATTACAATTTGATACGATAACATATACACGATACCATACCATACCATACCATATACACAATACCATACCATACCATATACACGATACCATACCATACCATACCATATACACAATACCATACCATACCATATCCGGATACCATACCATACCATACCATACCATATACAAGATACCATACCATACCATACCATACCATATACACAATACCATACCATACCATATCCGGATACCATACCATACCATACCATACCATATACAAGATACCATACCATACCATACCATACCATATACACAATACCATACCATACCATACCATATACAAGATACCATACCATACCATACCATACCATATACACAATACCATACCATACCATATACACGATACCATACCATACCATACCATATACACAATACCATACCATACCATATACACGATACCATACCATACCATACCATATACAAGATACCATACCATACCATACCATACCATATACACAATACCATACCATACCATATACACGATACCATACCATACCATACCATATACACAATACCATACCATACCATATACACGATACCATACCATACCATACCATATACACGATACTATACCATACCATACCATATACACGATACCATACCATACCATACCATATACAAGATACCATACCATACCATACCATATCCGGATACCATACCATACCATACCATACCATATACAAGATACCATACCATACCATATACACGATACCATACCATACCATATACACGATACCATACCATACCATACCATATACACGATACCATACCATACCATACCATATACACGATACCATACCATACCATACCATATACAAGATACCATACCATACCATACCATATACAAGATACCATACCATACTATACCATATCCGGATACCATACCATACCATACCATATACACGATACAATACCATACCATACCATATACATGATACGATACCATACCATACCATATACACAATTTGATACGATACCATATACACAATTTGATACTATACCATATACACAATACGATACAATACCATATACACAATATGATACGATACCATATACACAATACAATACGATGCGATACCATATACACGATACAATACGATACCATATACACGATACAATACCATACCATACCATATACACGATACCATACCATACCATACCATATACACGATACAATACGATACTATATACACGATAAAATACCAGACCATACCATATACACGATACCATACCATACCATACCATATACACAATACAATACGATACTATATACACGATACAATACCATACCATACCATATACACGATACAATACCATACCATACCATATACACGATACAATACGATACTATATACACGATACAATACCATACCATACCATATACACGATACAATACCATACCATACCATATACACGATACAATACGATACTATATACACGATAAAATACCAGACCATACCATATACACGATACAATACCATACCATACCATATACACAATACAATACGATACTATATACACGATACAATACCATACCATACCATATACACGATACAATACCATACCATACCATACCATATACACGATACAATACCATACCATACCATATACACAATACAATACGATACTATATACACGATACAATACCATACCATACCATATACACGATACAATACCATACCATACCATACCATATACACGATACCATACCATATACACGATACAATACCATACCATACCATATACACGATACAATACGATACTATATACATGATACAATAATATACCATACCATATACACGATACAATACGATACTATATACACGATACAATACCATACCATACCATATACACGATACAATACGATACTATATACATGATACAATACTATACCATACCATATACACGATACAATACGATACTATATACACGATACAATACTATACCATACCATATACACGATACAATACGATACTATATACACGATACCATACCATACCATACCATATACACGATACAATACGATACTATATACACGATACAATACTATACCATACCATATACACGATACAATACGATACTATATACACGATACCATACCATACCATACCATATACACGATACAATACGATACTATATACACGATACCATACCATACCATACCATATACACGATACAATACGATACTATATACATGATACAATACTATACCATACCATATACACGATACAATACGATACTATATACACGATACCATACCATACCATACCATATACACGATACAATACGATACTATATACATGATACAATACTATACCATACCATATACACGATACAATACGATACTATATACACGATACAATACCATACCATACCATATACACGATACAATACGATACTATATACACGATACCATACCATACCATACCATATACACGATACAATACCATACCATACCATATACACGATACAATACGATACTATATACACGATACAATACTATACCATACCATATACACGATACAATACGATACTATATACACGATACCATACTATACTATATACACAATACAATACTATACCATACCATATACACAATACCATACCATACTATATATGGTACGGTAGAATACAATACAATACGATTCAAAATGATACGAATCCATATGATACTATACCATACAATATATAAAATATGATACGATACAATATATGATATTATATAATAGGATATGATAGAGCAGTATACCACATACACAATATAATTCAATTTAATGCATATAATACCATACAATACGATTAGATACTATATGATATGAAACGACATGAAATTATGAAATGATACGATACGATGCAAATATACGATACCATATAAAACCAAACGATATTATATGATACAATACGATATTATTCGCATGATACGATACAATATGATAGAAAATGTGATTCTTTTTGTTCAGAATCTCCAGCAGGTCTACTGATAATTCATGAATAATGATGATGATGCTTTAATAAAGGACTATTTTGTGTATCAGAGTCACTGGGAAATCATCATGCTAGTCTCTTTATTTATTTCCAATTTGGATCTGCACCTTGTGCATGGCACGTTGTATCAAGAGTATTCGCCTACGCTAATGTGTTTTCCATGTGTGTGGAAAATCACACATCACAGCAGGTAAATCAAAACATACCGCTGTAAGAGATTAACACCAGTATTCACATCCTAACAGTAGCTTTGAACTCAGAAGCTGAATGATCCAGTCTGAGCTGATATCCGTTCGGCCCCGAGGGTCTGGAACAGAGAGATATATATTTATACATCCTTCTTTTAACACACACACACACACACACACACACACACACACACACACACACACACACACACTTTAAGATCGTCTCTTTTCTGTTCAGAGAACTGACTGCACGATCAATGTATGGATCCTGCCACCTGCTGTCAATAGTGAAAATGACATCTAAACGCCATTAAGCGAAAAGCAATGAGTGTGATTGATCACCATCTACAGAGAGAGAGAGAGAGAGAGAGAGAGAGAGAGAGAGAGAGAGAGAGAGAGAGAGAGAGAGAAAACGAAAGAAAGAAGAGAGGAAAAGACAAAGATACTGTACATACATTATACACACACTACACATGTAATACAAAACATGCTCTGGGGCGTCTCATTGTAGTCAATGATCTTTTAATATTTCAGTGATCATAATTTCATCTCTAAATCAAACACAATACACAAAATCTATTCAACACCTCCAAACGTTTTTTTTTTTTGTAGAGCTGTTTCGTCGTTTTTGATATTTAAAACACAAGATGGATAAATGTTTGTGGACACTTGATAAGATTAAACATCCCATGCACATTTAGGCCCCATTTGCTCTTATAATAATCTCCACTCTTCTGAGAAGATGTTCTACTGGATTTTAAAGTGTGCTTGTGAAGATTCATTTAGATACAAGGAAACGTGTGAATAAAGTCGGGTACTGATGTAGGTGAGGTGAGGAGGTCTGAAGTGCAGTCATTGTTCACATTCATTTCAATCGTGTTCAATAGGGTTTAGAGCGCTATAGCAGGAGATCTACCACTCCAACCTAATTAAAAAAAAAAGAAAAGGAAAGAAAAAAATGATTAAAAAATAAATTAAATAAATTAAAAAATGTTGGTGAATTGAGGGGAAAAACAAAGGACAGTTTTTAAAAAAAAAGAAAAGGAAAAAAAAATAAATAAATAAAAAAAAAATATATATATATATAAAGAAAATAGAATAAAATCACAAGGATTGGCTGGATCAAAGAAAATAAAAAGAGGTGGTTTTAATATTTTAATATGACACTACTTTAGTTTAATTGTTATTTATTTTATATATATATATATATATTATATATATATATATATATATATATAATTCTTATTTTAATTTTAATTTTTTTGTTTTTAATTATTATTATTATTACAATATAAAACAGTATTATCACGACAGTCCTGTTATTCACCAGCCATTACATCTGATATGGATTACTATTAGGGAAATGTTCTTAAATATGGACAAAAGTATTTCCAGGCCATACAGTGCCCTCCACAATTATTGGCACCCCTGTTTAAGATGTGGTCGTGGACTTCTAAAAATTCTCCTTTTTTTTTTAAACAACATAGAACCCAAATGCAAAAAAAGAGAAAAATCCAACCTTTTATTTAAGTACATTACTTTGGTGGTAAAAAAATCACACATTTAGAAGAAAAAAAAAACTTGAAATCATGTGTGCCACAATTATCGGCACCCCTGATGTTAATACTTTGTACAACCTCCTTTTGCCAACAAGACAGCACTTAATCTCCTCCTATAACATTTCACAAGATTGGAGAACACAGAGAGAGGGATTTTTGACCATTCTTCTTTGCACAATCTTTCTAGATCATCCAGTGTCCTGGGTCCTCTCTTATGCACTCTTCTCTTTAGCTCGCCCCACAGGTTTTTGATTGGGTTGAGGTCTGGGGACTGAGATGGCCATGGGAGGACCTTGAGTTTGTGACTGCTGAACCACTTTTGTGTAGATTTTGCCACATGTTTTGGATCATTATCCTGCTGAAAGACCCAATGACGACCCATCTTCAGCTTTCTGGCAGAGGCCATCAGGTTTTTATTTAAAATATCCTGGTACTTCAAAGCGTTCATAATGCCATGCACCCTAACAAGGTTCCCAGGGCCTTTGGAAGAGAAACAGGCCCACAGCATCACAGATCCGCCACCATACTTCACGGTGGGCATGAGGTGCTTTTCGGCATACTCATCTTTTGTTTTACGCCAGACCCACTTAGAGTGTTTGTTGCCAAAAAGCTCAATCTTAGTCTCATCTGACCAAAGCACACGATCCCAGTTGAAGTCCCAGTACCGCTTAGCAAACTCCAGACATTTACGTTTGTGAGTGTTAGTGAGAAAAGGCTTTTTCCTTGCGTGCCTCCCAAACAGCTTGTTGGCATGTAGAGAGCGTCTGATGGTTGTTTTGGAGACTCTGTGACCCCAAGATGCCACTCTTTGATGCAATTCTGTGACGGTGAGCTTGGGAAATGTTTTTACTTCTCTTACCATCCTCCTCACTGTGCGTTGTGGCAAGATAAACTTGGGACCTCTTCCAGCCTTGTTTGTCACTGTTCCAGTTGTTTTAAACTTCTTAATGATTCCTCTGACTGTAGATACCGGCAAGTTAAGGCGAGTGGCTATCTTCTTGTAGCCATTGCCTGACTTATGAAGGTCGACACACATCTGCCTTACTTGAATGGTGTGTTCTCTTGTCTTTGCCATGTTGACAAATGGGTAAGAGAATTAGGCCTCTGTGTCACGTCATATTTATACCCCAGGGAAACAGGAAATCATGAATTACTAATTAAAAGTCCCTAGATACCCTGACCAACCTTAGCAACTACAGAAAAATATATAAAAAAAAAAAACAACAATTAAAATTTTCAGAGGAATTGTTAGGGGTGCCAATAATTGTGGGACACATGATTTCAAGTTTTTTTTTTTTTTACCACCAAAGTTATGTACTTACATGAAAGGTTGGATTTTTCTCTTTTTTTGCATTTGGGTTCTATGTTGTTTTAAAAAAAAGGAGAATTTTTAGAAGTCCACGACCACATCTTAAACAGGGGTGCCAATAATTGTGGAAGGCACTGTATATGCTTTTTCCAAAAACTCTTTCCACAAAGTTGGAGGCTCAGACATGCTACAATAACATGTTCCCTTTATTTTAACTATGAGACCCAAACCTGCATGACACTGCCCCTGTGCACAAAGCAAACTCCACGAAGATCTGCTTTACATGAGTTGGAGTGGAAGATCTCCTGCTATAGAGCTCTGATCCCAACCATACTCTTCTAACACTTCTGGGATGAATTGGAACGACACCTCAGGCCTCCTCACATCACCTCCATCACTACCTGACTTTACTAACAGCCTTGTGGCTGAAAGAGCACAAATCTCCACAAATCTAGAGGAAAATCTTCTCAGAAGAGTGGAAGTTATTATAACAGCAAATGTGGAATAAAAAGTATATAAAAAATAAAGTTAAAAAAAACACATACTGATCTTCTGGTCAGGTGTCCACAAAGTTATGGCCGTGTAGTGTAAATTTCCGAGCTGAATGAAATTACATGAACTATATTTGTGTATGTGTATAAGTAAATGGTGTTCACACACACACACACACACACACACACACACACACATTCATTTATTCATTAGGAGCACGGAGTACAATCTATTACCGATCTATCCAGTAAATCAGGCCTCTATCACACTCTCACACTCTTTCGCACGTCCTCCTTCACCCATTTTGATTCAGTAAAAATCGCGATATTGCTCACGGAAGCAGCGAGTGTATTTCCGATCAATGTATCTGATCGGCTCAGGGGCTCGTTAGTTAATTTGCCTGGTGTATATACACTGATAAGTACAATGGGGGTCTTGTTTAGGATGAGATAATGTATACACACACTATACACACACACACACACACACACACACATACATACATACAACACACACTATACTCACATTTACACACTGACAAGGTTTTCTTAATTATGCGTTGGGGAATCACTGCCGTTCCAGCAGCCTGAATACAAAGGGAACGTCTCAGCATTTCTCATGACCGCACAAGTGTGTGTGTGTGTGTGTGTGTGTGTTTGTATAATTTAGCAGAATAAGTATATAAAGTGAATACACTCCACTGAGAGGTGTAGCTCTGATGCTTATGAGCATTCAATTGCTCCTTTAGGCACCGTAAAGCAGAAATGTGTGCACAGAGTGTGAACACACATGCAGACTTCTCATACACACACACACACACACACATCTATGTGTAAAAACTTTCTTTAAATGATATCGTTAAACTCGGTAATCTCAGGGAGACACACACACACACACACTGTATGCCCCCCAAAGTGTTTTATTCCTTTTAAACAGCAGCAATTCATCAATTACACTTAATTATTAATGAATGAATGATGTCATACTTTTTATTTGTTTATTGCTTTGTTTTGTTTTTCATGCTCCCAGAGAAAAAACGCACTGAATTGTGACGTGTCCCGGCCTGAAGGTCTTAAAGTTAAAGCTTTACTTGTTACACTGGAACTGGAGACTCCTTTCATGAGTGTTGTGCGTTTAACACCCCGGCCTTTAGTGGTGTCCTACCTGAATCAATCCACCTCTAACTACCATCAATATTATAGAGAAACGCAGTATGGGAGTGACGAGGATGGACAGAATTAAAAATGAGTTTATTAGAGGGACAGAGCATGTAGGACGTATTGGAGACAAGGTGAGGGAGATGAGATTGAGATGGTTTGGACATGTGCAGAGGAGAGACATGGGGTATATCGGAAGGAGAATGCTTAGGATGGAGCCACCAGGAAGGAGGAAACAGGGAAGACCAAGAAGAAGGTTAAAGGTTTGAAAGAGGCAGATGAAGAGGACAGAGTAGTGTGTAGACGGATGATCTGCTGTGGTGAACCCTAGCATTACAGTTTTCTTTAGAGATTTAAAATGAGGGCAAATTGTGTTTTTGTGCAAAAATCTACAGGACAGAAAACGTAAAAATATAAATGGATGAAAAAGCATTCATTCATCAAAAAACTTTAATTTGATTTTTCTTTACAATGTCCAACTTAAAAAATAAAAATAAAAATTAAATTAAATAAAAAGTCTGTCTTGTAAATGTAATTATAACTGCACCCAAACCATATTTTGTCCTCTATTACATCCACACGATTTACAATACATCCGCATACCAGTGCGCCCTCTATACATCCAATCAAAGCATGCCTGCTGGAGGGCCTCAGAGACTTTTACCAGTCTGATTGGTTACAGCGACTGCTTTAAACAACATGAATTAGAAACTGAAGTCGCCCGTATCGCTGACTGTGAGGGTTTAAAACAGAGGGAGACATTTGTTCCCAGCAACTTGTGATGTGATGTGATGGCTGAAATCTGTTTGGATAGAGAATTATACTTGAACTTAACGCTATGAAAATAACAGATTATTTGGGACTATTGGGAATTTTTTTTATACATATTTATGGCTAAAAATATATTAAGGCGCAAGTCAGTGATTCTGAGGAGTCAGAGAAGAAAAGACATTGCTGGCTCCTTACAGCAAACATCTGGATGTCGGTTTGTCCTACAGAAAAAAAAAGAAAAAAGTACATTCTTGTGAATTGTAGATTTGAGGCTGCACTAGTGCCAGAGTATAAGAATAAACCCAAACCGGCCAATCAGAGTCCACCGTTTTGCAGGGGGGGCTGGGGGGGGGGGGGGGGGGGCTCATGTTCAAGCAAATTCCCTTCAATATGAAACCGGCATTTATTATATCACGTATATGTGTGATGTGTGTGTGTGTGTGTGTGTGTGTGTGTGTGTGTGTGTGTGTGTGTGTGTGTGTGTGTGTGTGTGTGTGTGTGTGTGCGTGTAAATGTGATTGTGTGTATTGCCCTTCTCTGTGTAGCGTAATAGTCTAAATAAAAAGCCATGGCATGTTTCATTCAGGTCCTTGTAGCAATTTACAAGTGAGGTCATGTTCACATCAGCTTGTTAAGTGGCTAATTACACAGCAGCACAATAGAGCATGGGCCCCACGAGAGCAAGCAAACACACACACCACACACACTCCTGCACTGCTCAGAGTAAAGAAGTGTACAGAAAAAAAGATGTTTTGTGAGTTTGGAAGGAAGTCAGTGGTCCTGTTTAAAGAGGAGAATAAGAAGAGGAGTATAAAGAAGAAAAGCATAAACAGAAAAATGAAGAAGAGGTTATTAAGGAAGTAAAGATGAGTAATTATAAGTGTGAAGGAAGGAAGAAGGGAAGGAAGGAAGGAAGGAAGGAAGGAAGGAAGGAAGGAAGGGAGGAGAAGAGAGGAGAGGAGAGGAGTGAAGGAGGTAAATGTAGACTGTGAATGATATGATGGTGTGATGTAGATGTAGATAGTGTGAAGAGGAATGGTGTGAATAGGATGGTGGGATGTGTGAGAAGAATGGTGTAATGGTGTGAAGAGTATGTTGTAATGGTATGAAGAGGGTGATGTGATGGTGTGAGGAGGATGGTGTGATGGTATGAAGAGGATGGTGTGATGTTGTTAGGAGGATGGTGTGTTGGTGTGAAGAGGATGGTGTGATGGTTTTAAGAGGATGGTGTGATGGTGTGAAGAAGATGGTGTGATGGTATGAAGAGGATGGTGTGATGGTGTGAAGAGGATGGTGTGATGGTGTGAGGAGAATGATGTGTTGGTGTGAAGAGGATGGTGTGATGGTATGAAGAGGATGGTGTGATGGTGTAAAGAGGATGGTGTGATGGTGTGAAGAGGATCTTGTGATGGTGTGAAGAAGATGGTGTGATGGTGTGAAGAGGATGGTGTGATGGTGTGAAGAGGATGTTGGGATGGTTTGAAGAGGATGGTGTGATGGTGTAAAGAGGATGGTTTGATGGTGTGAAGAGGATGGTGGGATGGTGTGAAGAGGTTGGTGGGATGGTGTGAAGAGGATGGTGTGATGGTGTGAAGAGGATGGTGGGATGGTTTGAAGATGATGGTGTGATGGTGTGATGGTGTGAAAAGGATGGTGTGATGGTGTGAAATGATGGTGGGATGGTGTGAAGAGGATGGTGTGATGGTGTGAAGAGGATGGTGGGATGGTGTGAAGAGGTTGGTGTAATGGTGTGAGGAGGATGGTGTGAAGAGGATGGTGTGATGGTGGAAAAGGATGGTGTGATGGTGTGAAGAGAATGGTGTGATGGTGTGGATGGTGTGATGGTGTGAGGAGGATGGTGGGATGGTGTGAGGAGGATGGAGTCGTGTAATTAGGGTGAAAGACATTAAAGTGAATATTCAGTGTGTGATAAATGAGTTTAATAAAGGAGCCATGAATCCCTTTAACAGAGACAAATCCCCTGTCAGCTGATAAAACTGCCCCGACACAGCGCTAACTCTTCCTCCTCTCCTGTGTGTGTGTGTGTGTGTGTGTGTGTGTGTGTGTGTGTGTGTGTGTGTGTGTGTGTGTGTGTGTATGTGTGTGTTGTCTGCTTAATACACAAACACACTCAATGGTACAGTCGGCTGTATTAAATGCTAACCTGCTGACTTTTCTTTTTGCTTCTTTTTTCTGTGTGTGTGTGTGTGTGTGTGTGTGTGTGTGTGTGTGTGTGTGTGTGTGTGTGTGTGTGTGTGTGTGTGTGTGTGTGTGTGTGTGTCTTAGCGGATGTAATCGGTCAAACACTTTAAAGACCTCACCCACAGGAACCGGCCAAATTGGACACAGAGGAAACTCCCAGGACATTTTGAAGCTGCTGAGTGAAGCTGTGGTGCTGCTCACTTATAAACCCACAGTCATCAGAGGAACAAAAGGGATGGAGAGAAGAGGGAACGAGAGGAGAGGAGAGGAGAGGAGAGGAGAGGAGAGGAGAGGAGAGGAGAGGAGATGAAAAGTAGAGAAGAGGAAAAGAAGGGGCAATTGGCTCTGTGTGCCGTCATGTCGTTGTGATGTCATACCCCCCGGCTCCTGGGTTATGAGTTTTCTACTTGTAATTCCCACTGTGACTTAGTTTCTCCTGCACTTTTCCAAGATGTGTGACGTTACAACTTTCCAAGGTTCATAAAATGCAGTGACAAAAAGGAGGATAGGAAGAGAGGAAATGTGGAAAAGGTGGTAAAGTTGAATAAAAAGACAAGGAAGTGAAAGAAAAAAAATACACAAAGTTACACTGTTTCCTGATGGAAGTGGTAAAACATTATAATTCTCAAAAACGTATAATAAAATCAAAATGAAATAAGAGAAGAAAACGAAAGCATGAAGAAAGAAAATGAAGAGAACAATAGAAGAGAATAGAACATAAAATAAAAAGATTAAAGAAAAGGAAGTAAAGAATACAGAAAGGGAACCACCACGCCCCCATCGGCACTCAGCACACTCGCAGCGCCTCGCCTTCATTCTAATCACGTTCACCTGTCTCCAATCTACACCCTCCATTTATAAGGCCCACATCCGCACTCACTCAACGTCCAATCTACGGTTCATTCTGGCGATCATCCCTAAACTATCTGTGTTTCGGAATATACCGTGTTTTCTGGTACATGCTGCTTCCTAGCTTCTAGCTGTTTGTTTCCCAAGGCTACTAAACGTCCTTTTTGTATTCTGGTTTCCGACTCGATCGAAGCGCGACATAAGATCGAACCTATACCGAACACTCACCTCTATGGATCCGCACCCGGGTTCCATTTTGGATCCCATCAAGGAACTCACTGCCGCTCTCTGGGAGTCTTTCGTGCCGACCGCCACCAGTGGAGTTCCACAACCCGCCTTCAGCAGCCCGATGGCTCTTCCGGCTTCATATTCCGAAAACACGGGCGAGTGCCATGGCTTCCTCCTGCAGGTCAACCTCTACATTGAAATGCAGCTGCACAAGTTTCCCTCCGATCGATCCAAGGTGGCGTTTCTTATCTCCTTACTCACTGGTGGGGTTCTAGCCTGGTCGAGCGCGATATGGAGCGCCAATAACGCCATAACAACGTCTTACACGCAATTCGCTAACCACTTCACAGAGGTTTTCTGCACCGCCACTGGGGGCACTCACCACATTATCACACCATTCCCCACATACTGGGTTGACCATAGCTGGCAAAACACTCATCCAAGTGCTCATGAAACCCCTGTGACATCCTCGAGTGGAGCCCCCGGTGCAGAGAGCAGTGTGTGCATCACCTACCCTATCCACTCTCTAACCCAATTCCCCTACGGGCCACACTCGTATAGAGCCCTACAAACTCCCTGGAGGTGGAGATTCCCTCTGAGTACAGATCATTCGCGGACGTATTCAGTGAGCAGGCAGTGACCCGCCTGACCCCCCACCGCCCTTGGGACTGCGCCATAGACCTAGTGCTAGGTGCTAAACTACCTAAAGGATGGGTGTACCCACTGTCATTTTGGAGCACGCAGCTATGGAGGATTATGTTCAGCAGGCCCTCCGGCAAAGTTTCATCGCTCCATCCTCTTTCTTCAGCCTTGCATAGACTATCGTAACCTAAAGTTACAGTTCACATCCCATGTGTGGAAGGCGTTCTTCCAGCTCCTGGGAGTCACAGTCAATCTGTCCTCGGGATATCACTTTCAGACCAACGGACACATGGAACGCAAGATACAGGAGCTCGGACGCTACCTCCGGTCGTACTGCAATTAGGACCAAATGAGCTGGAATCGTTTTCTCCCGAGTACATGCAGAACTCCCTGCGCCAGGATGTTACCGGCCTAACCCCATTCTAGTGCGTGCTGGGGGGGACCTTTGTTGACAAGCCCTCCAACATTCCCGCGGTGGACTACTGGTTCCGAGAAAGAGTGCGTGTGTGGAAGTAAGCCCACAGCTCCGATCTGCCCTCAAACCACTTAGAGGTTCGCGGACCCTCGGAGGTCGGAGGCTGCCCCTTACCAACCAGGGGATAAGGTCTTGCTGTCTACCCGAGGTTTGCAGCTCCAGCTACCCTGTAAGAAACTCAGCCCCCCCTTTCATCGGGCTGTTAGGGATCATCAGGCGAGTCAATGACGTGGCCTATCAGCTTCCACGTGTCTCTCTTAAAGCCCTTCACACCCCCTACCACTGAGCACCCTTGAGTTGCCATAGAACCTCCTTTCATAGAGTACTTTGTCCGGGAGTGGAAGAAATATCTCCGTAGGGAAGGAAAAATATCAGAAAAAAAAAGAAAAGAAAAGAAAAGAAAAGAAAAGAAAAGAAAAGAAAAGAAAAGAAAAGAAAAGAAAAGTATGAAACAGTAACATACTGTATAGGAAGTGTCACCTTGAACATTGATGAGGCAGAGCAAGAAGGCAGAGGAACACAGAAGAGGAAGAAGGCAGAGGAAGAAGGCGGTGGAAGACAGAAGAGGAAGAAGGCAGAGAAAAGCACAGAGGAAGAAGGCAGAGGAAAAAGGCAAAGGAAGAAGGCAGAGAAAGACAAAAAAGGAAGAATACAGAGGAAAAAAGCAGAGAAAAACAGAAGAGAAAGAACACAGAGGAAAAAGGCAGAGAAAGACAGAAGAGGAAGAAGGCAGAGGAAGATTTCCGAGGAAGAAGGCAGAGGAAGAAGGAAGAGGAAGAACACAGAGGAGGAAGGCAGAGAAAGAAGGCAAAGGAAGACAGCAGAGGAAGGGAAGACAGAAAAGGAAGAAGGCAGAGGAAAAAGCAGAGGTAGAACGCAGAGGAAGACAGAAGAGAAAGCAGGCAGAGGGAGACGGCAGACGAAGATGGTAGAGGAAAAAAGCAGAGGAAAGAGGCAGAGGAGGAAGAAAGAGGAAGAAGGCAGAGGAAGATGGCAGATGAAGAGTGAAGAGGAAGAAGACAGATGAAAAAGGCAGAGGAAGAAGGCAGGTGAAAACGGTAGAGGAAAAAGGCAGAGGAAAGAGGCAGAGGAGGAAGGCAGAGGAAATGTGTGTACAGATAATCGGCATGTTTGCAGGTGTAACTTGGGCCTCCTGCGCTCCTCACAGTGAAGAACACGAGACCATCTTGTCGTTATTCCTCTGCAGCAGCTCCATCAAAGCGAAAGTCTTTCGCCCGGAGAACGAGTGCGGGCCTTCGTTCAGTGTGACACGGAGTGACAGCTCTCTGCCTCGGCCTCCAGCCCGCCTCCGGCCAATTAAGCCCTCATGAGACTGTAATGTGTGTGTATCCACGAGTGTGTGTGTGTCCTTCGGTCTGGCTGTCTGTGTCTGTCTGCGTCTCGCAGGTGTTTGACTGGGCCGTGAGTGATTGACAGGACAGACTCTGGCTCTCCTCATGCCCTCCGTACAGACAGAATAAAAGATGAGGGTAAGATTTATTTTACAACATAATATATGTGACCTCGTGCTCATTAAATGATTTGTTAACTCGGGAAATTTTTCACTTCTCATTCGGCAGACGTGAAGTCACTGTATTAACGTGT
The DNA here is from genome assembly GCA_039877035.1 of Silurus lanzhouensis. Lineage (NCBI taxonomy): Eukaryota > Metazoa > Chordata > Actinopteri > Siluriformes > Siluridae > Silurus > Silurus lanzhouensis. Next base: position 389,608 of record JBCEWE010000455.1, on the reverse strand, counting down.
CAAATCCGCACACGTCCTCGCTCTCAAGCTCCTCATACTACAGCTACTCCTACTTACTTCATAAATGTCACATTCCAGACCAACTTGTAACAAATTGGGTGCAAAAGTTTGCACACCCCTCTGTCTCCTGAATAGAAAGGATGTGAAAGAAGATACCTCCGTTTCACAAGTTATCTAAAAAAACAGAATCCAGTCCTTATGTAAAGCTGTAAAAATGGACAACCTTAATATTACAGCTAATAGCTCAGTAGTTTGAAACAAATCAATAGTTCAAAGTAAACTCAAAAGTTTGTACACCCACTGAATGTATATACTTTCAGGAGTATGTGGTAGAGGTGGTATGAGGTGGTAGCTTAGTGGGTAATGGGGACTTCAGATCTTAAGGGTCATGAGTTTAAATCCCAGCCACACCAAGATGCCCCTTTTGGGTCCCCGAGCAAGGCCCTTAACCTCATAGCTGCTCAGATGTATGGAGTTATAAATGTTAGTCGCTCTGGATATGCCATAAATGTAAATGTCTTTACAGCTGAAGATCTGGTGGTCAAGTGGATGTCATATGTAGCATTGAGAGTGACATGGAAAAACAACCTGCATGGGTATTTATGGTATAATTTACATTTATGACATTTAGCAGCCCTGATCCAGAGCAACTTACATTTATATCATTCATAAAACTAAGCAGCTATGGGGTTAAGGGCCTTGCTCAAAAGCCCGGAAGTGGCAGCTTGGTGTGGCTGGGATTTGAACACACAACCTCCAGATCCAAAGTCTAATACCTTAACCATGAAGCTACCACCTCCCCACATACTACCATGTAGTAAAGTGGCTGGACTATACAGTACTACCTGTTGCCATAGTAACTTTAAGCAACTATTCAATTCAGTTTAACGTTCAATTGACTCAAAGCAGCTTTATAGAAATAAAGTGGTTCGGAAGTTGTATAAAAGAGTGTATATATTAAGTGCCTATAAGTTTGTTCCGTATAATTGTGAGTTTGAAAAAACTCCCTGAGATGGTAAGAAACCTTGAGAGGAACCAAACTCAAACGGGGGCCCATCCTCATCAGGGAGGCACCGTTCATTATCCATTCATTACAATTCCATCGTCGTTGATGTGTGCAGTGATCGATGATTGAATGCAAACTGTCTGTTGCTTTTAATTACATTCTTAATCCATCCTCTTGAGTTCTTGAGTTGCTCAGTAACTTTGTGGAGCTTTAAAATGTTCATGTGGAACCAATCACAGCTTGACAGTGAGGTCTCAAGTTGAGGGTTAGGGTCTGCACCATACACATTTACATTTAGGGCATTTGTCAGATGCCCTTATTCAGAGTGGCAGCGTGTTGTGGCTGAGACTTAAACTCACGACCTTCAAAGCCAAAGTATAATACCTTAACCACCGAGCAACCACCTCCCCACATGACAGCGTGCAGTAGACACTTGACTAGTAGTTGCTTCATACTTGCAAGTATAACTTTTCTCAGTGTTGTTCTCTCGTTTTTCACCTCCAAGAATGTGCTCTTGAAAACGTATGTAGCTCTTTAGTAGCATTTCTCAGCTCCATGATTCCTGGTTCGCTCTCTGGAAAGATTGAGTGGAGTTTTACATCTTCTTCATTTTTTTCAGGTTCTCTGGTTTCCTCCCACCTTTTATAATTATGACAGTAGGTGAATTAGCTGCTCAGAATTGCCCCCAGGTGTAAATGTGTCCCCGAATGTGTGTGTGTGTGTGTGTGTGTGTGTGTGTGTGTGTGTGTGTGTGTGTGTGTGCGCGGTGGTGGGGTTTGGGGGTGGGGGCGGGGGCTTTGGGGGGTTCAGGGTTGGGGGGTTTACGTGCGGAATATAGTTCGAATCGTATTTCACTTACAAATATATTAAGGACCGCAAGTTTGTTTAGTTTCCGCCTGCGTGAAATCGCTGCCATCACCAACGTTATTGCGACAATCTGCCGATGTGGATTCTTCAGGGTTTTATGTACAGCTTCAGGAATTTGTAGTAGAACTTTAGAAAATTAAATATGATACGTAAAACACACACATTTATATACACATCTGTATTACACAAATTGGGTCTAAAAATGTAAACAATTTTATGGAATCTTTATTTAATTAATTTAATTTGTGTCAATTTAATCGAGTAGGCGATTTAATCAATATAATTGAAGTGTATTGCATTAATTTGATTTATTCTATTTTTTTTTATATATTTTTTTTTATAAAACATTATTTTTTATATTTTGGTACAAAGCAGACATTTTGACATTTAAAATTGTTTTTATCTGTTCACACATGGTAATAATAATAAACTGCGTTAATTAAAAAATCTATTTTTTTGTTTCGGGATTTTTCCCTCTTAACCGTACGGAAAATTGAATGGACTTAAAAACAGAGGTACGTCCCGACCCGTGAGTTTTGTGTACCGTTACATACCTCTAATAATTAATATCATTATACAAGCTATGTAGCTTTAATGGCTATTTAGTATGAATTATTCAGCTCCAAGACAGAATTCAATATTAGAAAGCACCTGACCCTCAATGCATGTCTAACATCGTCACCATGATGTCCTCATGCTGCTTCCTGTCAGGTCATTCCAGAACGAATCCCGTCTCACACACAGCGCAGTTAGACGAGTGTGTTTGGTTATCTATAGTCCCTTATCCCTGTTAAATAACGACACGCAGTCAAAGACGTCTGTTTCTGCGTCTTCGTCATCATCTCTATAATTAACCTTGTTCACGGAAAGGTTGCCCGTGTGAGTTATTGCGCTTTTGTTATTTCGAAAGGAAATCTCTCTTTCCCTCTGTCTCTCTCTCTTTCTCTCTTTCTCTCACTCTCTCCGCTCCACGTCGAATGAAATATTGCCCGAGACGTAATTTTTATTCGGAAGCAGCTCGGTGAGGGATATTATTTAAATTACCTCTCCTTGGGCTAAATCCTACTGAAATATTTTCACTTTGATTTATCTCACAGTCATATCGAGACAACGAAGCGAGGATCCTTTTTTTTTTATTACGCAGAACGAAAAAAATGTTCTTTCTGCCGCATAAAATGAGTCCGAATCGAACACAGTCTGTCTGCAGACTTCGGTCATCCAGATGACTGTCGCAGACAAGACGTTTATAGGCATCAGAGCAAAACGTACACATAAAATAATACCTCGGTCTGACGCCGGATTCAAAATTGCTGGCAAGTAAATGCCAATTTACATAAATATACACACCTGTATACACACCTGGATTGTCGCTACTCGACGAGGTCGGCGTTTTAACGAGCCAAGCGCGGGGCGAACCTCCGTCTGCAGAGTACCGCAGCATCCATCACTTCATCATCGGATTTATCTATTTCGTTTTGTCCGACTCCAAATTCATGAGCCAGTAAAAGCCAAAGCAAACATTGACTCACTTTTGGGCAAACTCGATTTCCCATCATGCCACTTTAACTGAGAGTCATAAAGAAGCGGCGACGTTTCTGACCTTTAGCGCTGCCACACGCCGTCTCCTCTACATCTCATCCTTCAGCTCAGACAGTATATTATCTTAAATGTGTTTTATAATGTTGGGCTTATACAGTTATAAGTCCTGTCTCTTACACCCACTGGGTTTAATCTTTTCTTCCCAACACCCAATAAACTCCTGACCAATAAGATCCCTCACTGAAGTATAAGAGAATGGAAAAAAAGATGCTTTATACTTGTCACATGTACTTTACAGCACAGTGAAATGTAGGAAGTTGGGGTTGGAAAGCAGGGTCAGCCATGTGACAGTGCCCCTGTAGTGCAGACGGTTAAGGGCATTGTTCAAGGGCCCCAAAAATGCAGCTTGGCAATACTGTGTCTTGAACCCCCGTCCTTCTAATCGGTGGCACAGAGCCTTAACCGCTGAGTTACCACTTCTCTGGTGGCATTATGTGTAGGATTGAAATTCTGAAGAATTATTTTTTACTTCTCCCCACACTTAGTTGGTTTTCAAATATGTTTATGATTTCATAATAAAAAAGCTACAATTAGGATTCTGATGCCTCTTTTTTGTTTTGCACAACAGTGCAAAGTAATGGAGAGTGTGTTAGAGAAGTGAAGAAAAGAGTGCAGGCAGGGTGGAGTGGGTGGAGAAGAATGATAGCAGGAGTGATTTGTGATAGAAGAGTATCTGTGAGAGTGAAAGGGAAAGTTTATAGGACTGTGGTGAGACCTGAGATGTTGTATGGTTTAGAGAACCATAGAGTAAAAGACAGGAGGTGGAGCTGGAGGGAGCAGAGCTGAAGATGTTGAGGTTTTCGTTGGGAGTGACGACAATGGACAGGATTAGAAATGAGTTTATTAGGAGGATAGCGCATGTAGGAGACAAGGTTGTGTAGATTGAGATGGTGCAGAGGAGGGACATGGGGTATATCGGTAGGAGAATGCTGAGGATGGAGCCGCCAGGAAGGAGGAAAAGAGGGAAACCAAGGAGGAGATTTATGGATGTGGTGAGAGAAGTCATGCAGGTAGTTGGGTTGAAAGAGGCAGGTGTAGAGGACAGGGGGGTATGGAGACGGATGATCTGCTGTGGCGACCCCTAATGGGAGAAGCTGGAAGAAGTCTAGGGCAGGGGTGTCCACTCACAAGTTTCCACATAGGGCCAACTAGGGTTTTGGCCATTCTCACTGCAATGTGTATCTCTTAATTTCCAAACAAAACCCAAATTTCAATACAAAACTATTGTGCTATTCTCCAAATGAATGCATTTATTAATGTGGTTCTTCCCCAAACTGTGACCACAAATGCTCAAAATTGCATAGGATGTATTTAGATGCATTTCGTAGCATGAAATTTTCCCTTAACTTCAACTAGGAGGCCCAACTGTGTTCCTGTATGACAATATCAGCTACATGAAGAAATGCTTTCCATGGGTTAGATTGGAAGATCTCCTGCTATAGAGCTCTGACCTCAACTCTATTAATCATAAAAAATTAATAAAACACTGGCGGCACCCCAGGCCTCCTCACCTCACCTACATCACAACCTGACTTTACTCACACCCTTGTGTCACAAGTCTCATAAATCTCCATGAAATCTAGTGGAAGTTATTCTAACAACAAATGTGTGCTGAATGTGGACTAGAATGCTCAAAAAGCACATACAAATCTATGATCAGGTGTCTTCTATTGAATTTGTATAATATTGTATGCTATTTATATATTTATATATACCTAAAGTATTCCTAGGTATAACTTTCAGTTTTACTTATGATATGTACTGTATTTAAAGCCAAAGTGTATAAAAATGTAATATAAATTAATATGAATTACATAATAATAATCATCATAATCATCATAATAATAACAATAATTATAATAATAATTATAGTTTTAAAATAATTGATTGACTCTATAATAGACATGAACTACATATGCAGTGGTGTGTTGTTGAAAGATTTATGATCAAACTCTTGATGTCACCCAAAATGAGGATGGGTTTCCCTTTTGAGTCTGGTTCCTCTCAAGGTTTCTTCCTCATAACATCTAAGGGAGTTTTTCCTTGCCACAGTCGCCACAGCTTGCTCATAAGGGACAAATTCACACCATTCACCTTCACTGTTGATTTGTGTAAAGCTGCTTTGAGACAATGTCTGTTGTGAAAAGCGCTATACAAATAAACTTGACTTGACTTGACTTGACTTACTTACAGCTCAGAAAGTTCCTCAGCCTCAGCTACATCACTCATACAATAATTCTAATTTATCCCACTTTTGTTGTACCCACCTACAATATTCACTTGTTTCCTAAAAAAGATGCTGTACCTAATGCTAATGAACTGAAAAATTACCTCAGCATGATTTTGTAAATGCTTTTTAGGCAGTAGGAGATATAAATTATACATTCTTCACATACATATACATACTTCTAGGGCTGCAACAACTAAACGATAAAATTAATAATAATCAATAATTAAATTTGTTGTCAATGATTAGTTGTGCTTCTCAAGTTATGGGTTTGTGTGATGGTAAGATAATACAGCTGCTTGGGAACATGGCAGAGTAAAGGGTCAACCGGCAGCAGGAAAAAGTCTGTGTCCCAAGTCATCCAAGTCATGGGAGCATTTTGTATTAAACGCAACAAAGAAGACTGTAACCTGCAAGTTTACACAAAATCTAAATGCAGCAAATGACAGCAGCAGTAAACCATCACATTTGTAGTCACTGTTGCGGTTTGAAATGAATGTTTATGCATTTGTACACAAAGGCGTATTTTTTCCTTTTTATTTTTAATTTTTTTTTATGAAGTCTGTTTGCTTTCTGCGTTTCTCCGTTTTATTCTTTTTTTATAGCGTTTGTCTGCTACAACAGTAAACTTCTGTTTTCAAATGTGATTTACTGCGGCTTTACTACGTTCAAATGATTTGTATATTAAATTTATGCATATATCATTTAATTATTATACAAAATTGAATTAATTATATATTCTAATTGCTTATATGTTTACAAATAAACAAAATATAATTTTTTTGTAAAAACAAAAATTGTCAAAACAATGTTGTATTATATTTTATATTGATTGTTTTAAAGCCTGGTTTTCAACTTGCCATCTGCAAAATATAATACAAATGTTGATTTACACACATTGCTTTACCTTTCATACTCAAATTCTGTTTTATTTATTTATTTATTTTTTATTATTATTTATTATTATTTATTTACAGAAGGAAAAACCCAGCATGAGTGAATTTGTTCAAAGGAGAAATCCCCCATTCACTCCTCAACAAGCAGCTACTATGAGCTTTAAAATGTCTAAATTAAATATAATTACACTCAATATGTGTCTTTTGCATTTTTATGTAGACTTTTATACATAAATACTCTGAGTTAGGGGTTTTATATAGTTATAATAAGCAAAACATCTCAAATAAAAAAAATGTATTAAAAAATCTGATTAATCGAAAAATAATCAGCTGATTAATTGAGTATCAAAATAATAATTAGTTGCAGCCCTACATATATATATATATATATATATATATATGAGAACTTTCATTAGGATGTCATGCATACAGTAGAAAAAAAAATGGCATTCACATCCGTGTTTTATTCCTTCAAGAGCTCTTAGACAAAAATAAATAAATAAATAAATAAATAAATAAATAAATAAATAAATAAACCAGGCCGATTTTCCTGACTGGCTTCCAAGCTGCAGTGTCAGAATGTAATGTATGTCTCACTCCGCAGGCTGTAAAGTGTTTGGAATATTAGCTTGACTTTCCAAGCCACTGAATTGTCGGAATCACAAGTGAAGTCCATCCTCACGGTCTCACTGTTACGAGAAACGAACCTGGTATCCGTCGCTCATCATTAAGCCCCAGCAGACTGTCTTCCATCCAGGAAATGATGGAGTGCGTCAGACCGAAATCCTGGCCTGCCTTGCCGTCGCTACAATTAATGACAGCTCCGATCCTGCTGTAATTATGAAGCCTTCAAATGCCTGATGGAGGAAAAATTGAAGCCTGAATATTTAATAAATCCGAATCTCCTCAGCAGATTCGATTCGGGGGGAAACGTGTGCTAATTTGTGGAGTCCTGAGGGTCAGAGCAGGGTCCCGGAAAAAAACACAGACAGGCCAGTGCATCATACGATTCAGAAAGTATTATTAACTTTATTGAGAAGAGCAGTGGGGTGTGCTCAGGGGCAGGAAAATCATGAGTTCTAATTGTATACAATTTGCTGCAATATGCTGCATACAATATCATTATTATTATTATTATTATTATTATTATTATTATTATTAGAGAAGTGGTAGCTCACTGGTCAATACATTGGACTTTTAATTAAAAGGTCATGAGTTCCAATCCCAGCACCACTGCCACTGCTGGGCCCTTCAGCAAGGCCCTGGAACGTCAAGTGCTCAGTTGTATTGTTGACTGTATTGTTTCAGTTTTATACAGAAAGAAAAACTTTAACAGATTATATATTCTACATTACATGTATAAATGTTTGTGAACACCTGGCCATATGTGCTTCTTTTGTGCATCCCATTCCACATTATTCTCCATTTGCTGTTATAAAAACCTCCACTCTTCTGACGGACAGACAGACAGACGGACGGACGGACGGACGGACAGACAGACAGACAGACGGATAGAGGGTTTTACTTCATCTACTTGATGTCTTGAAGATAAGTCTCAAGAAATACACGAATAAACATTTAAAAAAAAGGAAGAAAAGAACGAGTGAATCTCACTGCACCCTCACTGTCACTTCTCACTTCAGAGACGTGTTGGATTTGGCCCGAGGACAACAACGCGCCATTCTAACGCAATTACACAGCAGCACACAGAGAACACACACAAACACACACACACACACACACACACACACACAATAAAGACGTCACAGTGGCAGAGTAAACAGCTCAGGTAAGTGTTGTGTGCGGTGCGAGTGTGTGACGATGCTCCAGCGGGATTCACCACGATTAAATAAGATATTTACAACAAATAAAAGTGCCACTGTTGAGCATCAGTCGTTTCTGTGTGTGTGTGTGTTTGTGTGTGTGTGTGTGTGTGTGTGTGGGTGTGTGTGTGTGTGTGTGTGTGTGTGTGTGTGTGTGTGTAGGGATAAATATTTAAATGCAATCAAGCAAAAAACTTTGTGTTTAACTGAATCCAGTAATGTTATGAGTAATATTAACTTATTTATTGCATTATTATTATTATTATTATTATTATTATTATTGTTATTATTATTATTATTATTATTGTTGTTGTTGTTACTGTTGTTGTTGTTGTTGTTATTGCTATTCATTTTATTATTTTATTATTATTACATTTGCAACTCAAGATTGTGAGATTAAATCCCAGCCACATCGAGCTGCCACTCCTGGGCCCCTGAGCAAGGCCCTTAACCCCATAGCTGCTCAGTTGTATGACTGAGAGAAATGTTATTTTTGTTGTTGATAATAAGAATATAATTTTGTATCAAATTATTGTCAAATTGTTTATATTTGATGAAATATAACAGAAAACAGAATTAAATGTTTTCTCTATTTTCTCCTACGCAGATTTTATTTTCATTTGCGTTTTACAAAGAAAAATTGAGCTGAATTTAAATGCATTTAAATGTGCGATATAAATATATTAAATACATTTATTATTATTATTATTATTATTATTATTATTATTATTATTATTATTATTATTATTATTAATATTTTTTTATTTTATTTTTTTTTGTGGTGGTGGTGGTTCGGGATGGTTACTTAATTTATCTTTATTTAAGTTTAATTAACTTTATTATTAAGTTTAAATCTTTATTACTTAATTACTTAATATCATTAAAAAATATAAATAAGTTATTTGATTATTAATAATAATAATAATAATAATAATAATATATTAATAATATTTAATATATATTATAATATTAATAATAATACAATCATTAGGGGTGTGTAAGTGTGTCAGAATTAAAAAAAAAAATTAGAACAAAGGAGGAACAATAACTTTTGGCAATATATATATATATAAAACAAATCCAGTAAATTGATTAATCAAATAAAATACAGATTGTTTAGATGAATAGTGGCCTAAATGTGACACATTTCCTGTGTATTTTTTCTCCCACTCCACAAAAAATACATGCACTACATTGCCGAAAGTATTGGGACGCCAGACTTCTTCCAGCCATATGTGGCTTCCCCGAACATTAAGCACGAGTTGAAGACGCACTGTGGCAGAAATATTTAAAATGATATAATTAGCGAGCACTAAATCTTCTGTCAAAAGCTGAAGGTAATGAAATTGAAAGAGAGATGCACAGCCGTCTCCTAAATTACAGTGTTTGGTGATTAAAGTGTTGACTTTCAATATGATTTATTTTGGATTTGATCTGGAAACTAAATTATTCATTTAAATCCACACATAGTGTTTAAGATTACTGTGTTTTTTTCATTGGTTTATAGACTTATAGTTTTTATTATTATTATTATTATTATTATTATTATTATTATTATTATTATTATTATTATTGTCATTGTTGTTGTTATAATTAATACTATCATCATTATAGTGGTAACAAATATCATTAATAAACTATCATCATCATCATCATCATCATCATTATTATTATTAATATTATTATTATGATTTCCACTGTTGCAAAGTATTAAAGAATTTCAATATTAAATAAAAATGTAACCAATTATAACATTTCAAGAATATTTTATTTTTTAAGATAAGATATAAAGACCTGTTATTGTGCTTAGGTTTGAGATTATAATGATAATAACAAATTTTTTTTAATATTTGTTAAAAAATTAAATTAAACAGCAATAATAATAATAATAATAATAATAATAATAATAATAATAATAATACTTTATTATTCTATTGAACAGAAATATAAATATTCTTTAGAGCTGTAAACGTGTAAAATAAATCCACACTGTAATGTCTGTTAAGTGACAAGAACAGAGATGGAAGTGTAAAAAGAAGTGTAAATAAAAATGTAAAAAAGGGAAAAACTCAGTCATTTCTTTATACCAAAAACATGCACCGCTATTTATTTTTTTTTCAGTTTTCAATCGTTTTTAAATCGTTTGTTTGAGCTGATGAACTTTTCCATTCGATGAATGAGAAACAGTGTTTCAGTGGGCTGTGAAATCTACATATGTTGTATGTTGAGCGTGAAATCAGATTTCAGATACGAACCACAAAACATTAGTCACGTCGACCAGAAAGCACTTGACCAACTGGATCTCTGAAACCTGCTACATCTGGAACTCACATCTGCATGTTGGAATGATTGAACCCGACTGGACACCTTCCTGTGATCAGAAGCTTGGGTTAAGATCATAGCACATATAATGCACACACACACACACACACACACACACACACACACACACACACACACACACACACACACACACACACACACACTTATCAAAGAAGGAAATCTCCCTCGGTGGGCAAAGCAGACAGAAACAAATGTCCTTCCTCAAATTAGAAAAGAGACTCGTCCTAAATTTCCTCTCCCTCTTTCTCTCTCCCCTTCTGTCCTCCCTTCTCTCTCTCTCTCTCTCTCTCTCTCTCTCTCTCTCTCTGATGTTCTCTAAATGAGCTTCTTGACTCCTCTTCTCACAGCAATTCAGTTTTACAGGGTCATTACGGGCCGATATGATAGGAGGGTTAAATATATCGGGGCAGGCGTTATGGGAAAATAATTAGTGCTAATGAATAATGCACTCGTTCAGCTGATGAGCGATGAGCAGAACAGGAGCAGGGCGTCAGCGAGGTGCCTGATGAATGAAATTAAAATATTTAAACACTGCTTTATGATATTACCGGAGCCTCACCTCCGCTAATGCGATGGCCATAAGTCACCCGGATCATTCGTCATTACAGAGACGCGCTCGGCAGAGCAAGGGCAAAAACCCACTCGCTTACTTTCTCTCTCTTCGACACACACAAGTCCGAGTCATTCTACTGGTTATTACTGGTTATTACTGGTTATTGCTCGTTATTACAGGTTTTTATCGGTTATTACTGGTTATTAAATACTAATAATGATGTCAAATGTTATTTCTCAGACTAATATACACTCCAGTATGCTTCTCTCTGATTGTCTGACAAATGTTTTTCCTGTCTGCTTTTTTTTTTTTTACTTTGTAGTTTAATTACTTTATCTTTCTACATTTTTTAAACCTGATTTTGTCAGCCATATGTGATTCTTCTTCAAACGGTTACCACACATTTTTGAAGGCACAGAATTGTATAGGACGTCTCTGGATGTGAGAGCATGAAATGTGTGCCTCGCTTGAACCTGTCTCCTAGATCAAATCAGATCGGATCGGATCAGATCAGATAAGACAAAGAGACCATTAAGTTGCATCTCAGTACACAATGAACAAAAAGAGCGTTGAAGGCAATACTGTTCTTGATACGTATGTAAGCATAATAACGATATGATGAAGTCACGGTATGATGATATGCAAGAAGAAAGATAAGGAAAAGTCACACAAACTTGGCACATTACTGTTTTTAGAACAACTTAGGAAGTCATTTGAAATATTACCTAATAGAGAGACAGACAGATAGACAGACACTGACAGACAGACAGACAGACAGACACAGACAGACAGACAGACAGACAGACAGACAGACAGACAGACAGACAGAGACAGACAGACAGACAGATGCAGACAAACAGACAGACAGACAGACAGACAGACAGACAGACAGACAGACAGACAGACAGACAGAGGGATCTTTGTCATTACATAATACAGGCATACAGCAATGAAATGTAGTTTAGCAGAAGTGCAAATAGAATCATTGTGCAAATCAACAAATGCAAATAAATGTGTCAATATGCGTACAACAATATACAAATAAATAAATATGATTATAAAGGCTCTGAGCTGTTGAGCAGTGAGAATATATAAAAGAATATAAAGATGAATATGAAGATATACAAGTGTAAATGAAAACATGTCAAACATGTGCTGTAAGGCACAATATATATGTAGAAAACTATAAGATGTATGTTTTACAATATATGAGATATGAGATCGTATCTTACGCTACCAAGATAACACACAGTGTATGCGCAGATGGTATACAGATATACAGGATAGTGTAGGATATGCTGTGATATACAGTTATATACAGTTATAATAATGCAGAAATGATACAAGGCATTATTGAGAAAGCAGTGTCCTGGTGGTGTAGTATAGAGTTCAGTATGGTAATAGTGATGGTTGGGAGGAAAAACTTTCCCTGATCCTGATGGTTTAAACATTCCTGTATCTCTGTCTACATCTAATGTGGTGGAGGAGCGTAGTGGTGCCAATGGTGCCATTAGGTTTCAAAGGATTTGGATTGAAATATAGCAGGACTGAGATCATTTCTCTCTGAGATATAAAACACAGAAGCAATTTTTGAGGAGCTGCTGATTGGTTAAAGCATTGAATTTTGGATTGGAAGGTCATAAGTTCAAATAACCCTTAAATGCTCGGCTGTAAGTTACTCTAGATAAGGGTGAGCGCCAAATACGACAAATAAATGTAATCCTGGTATATTTGTGTGTTTTTTCCAATTTATATCCTGTGTCTTATATTCAGAATTTCCTCAACAATGTTTCAGCTGTGTGTGTGTGTGTCATGTGAAACACTTCAAAAGGACCAATAGGAGTATTAGAAATGGACAGATCCACATCAATAGATAAATTGAGGGACATTATTAATGTCTGACCTTCCCTGTGCTCGATAATCCTCAGTACTGGACTCTTATTGAAACAGGCTACGTTTCTTTACGAGAACAGCGTCGCATCCTGAATCATTGTCCTCTTTACAGCTGCATTTTTACACCCATCATCTGACAGCCAAGTGGCCGTGCGATAAATCGCACACTTTACGGCCGTTTCTCAGTAAATTGCCTCCATAGAATCAATATGGCGGATGCAGCTGCTACAGGCCTGATAAACGACAAACAGAGAGAAAGAGAAAGAGAGAGGAAGCGAGAGAAAAGTAACACATACAGGACAAAACTGTCCTTGTGTCATACCTCCACACACATACCTGTCTCTTAAACATTTGACCCAATTCTTCCCCAAACTTGGAGACACACAATTGTACAGGATTGTTGAATGCAGGGGCGTGACATTTTTCCTTCACTTGAACTATGCTCTTGTGCACAAACTCCATGAAGGTTTGCTTTACATGAGTTGGCGTGGAAGATCTCCTGCTATAGAGCTCTGGTCTCCTCACCTCACCTACCTGACTTTACTAATACCCTTGTAACTGAATGAGCACAAATCTCCACTCCAAAATCTAGTGGAACATCTTCCCAGAAGAATGGAAGTTATTGAAATAGCAAACGGGGACTAAATTGGAAATATATATATATATATATATATGTCACATTTTACTTCACACTGCTAAACTGCCTATTGTTAAATCTTTATATATAATATATGCAAAGAAATAATCAAACTTTATTGAAAAACAAATAAATTGTTTCAATAATATTAATAATAATAATAATAATAATATGCTGTATTATTATAAAGTTTTAATAGTATTTTCTTTTTTATGCAATGGCAATAATTGGAAGGAGTCTCCAGTGCCAGTGTTTATAAACAGATAGAACGTTTTCCACACAAGGAAAGTCGTCGTGTGTGATTTCATGGTCACATGACAATCACAAATGTTTCTAATTAACTTCAAGAGAGAAAAATTCAGACGGTTGATGAAACATTTTCAGTGAATTGTCCAGTAACTGGTTCTGTGGTGCGAATGGAATAAAGGTGTAACGTTGGGAAGTGATATGATGATTGTAGCGATCGTGCACTGATTGTAATGTTTGAGCACAAAGCCGAGATCGACAGTCTGCTCATCACTTCACTTCATGTAGCGATGCGCTACGTCCCGACCATGCATCACATTCATGATCCTAATATCTGCAATATGTAGCCCGTCGTATATTAGCGTGACAAACGGCAGGGTGAGAATCATTGCTGCCCGCAAGCTGAAGAGAGAAACTGATATCCGCAAAAGCGTAGAGACAGAGAGAGGGAGAAAAAGAGAGAGAAAAAAAGAGAGAATCATCTCAGCTGGCACTTTTTATTAAGCTCATATTTCGACTCTGTCGCATTTGACTTGTAAAACAGACCTAATTAAAGGCCGAATCGGCGCTAGCTCACATCACCAGTGACTTACTGTAAGAGTGACACGGCGTCTGCTCCTCCATCATCATCGCCCTCATTGCCATCATCGTCATCATCATCATCATCATCATCATCATCATCGCTGCCAACCTCCTCCGGAACACTGTGCGACTCGAAGAGCAACATTAAGGGGAAATTACTGCAAAACAATTTACCCTTAATGTAGCACTCGTCTGCACAGCCTGAGCAGAAAAACGACTCAAATATAGCCCGATTAATAATACATGCTTTAATTAAACGGCTTTAAGGTATGTGTGTGTGTGTGTGTGTGTGTGTGTGTGTGTGTGTGTGTGTGTGTGTGTGTGTGTGTGTGTGTGTGTGTGTGTGGAGACAGCTGGAGAGCCGAGCATGTGATTCATAGTCAGTAAATATGCAAAATGGAGGGGTGATGGCCATGAGGCAATCAGAGGACGTGTGTGTAATATAGGGCCAGAAACACACAGCTATTATCCACACACACACACACACACACACACACACACACACACACACACACACACACACACACACAAAAGAATAAAAAAGCTTGACTGGTGCAGAAGGACAAGGACAAGACTTTTCATAAAAGAGGAAGTACAATAAGAGTAAAGGAGCAAAAGAAAGAGACAGAAAGACTTGCTTGAGGAAATAAAGCAGGAATTGTTCTTTTCAAAACAAAGAAAAGTACGTTGATGGTGTTACTGGGGTTGTTACAGCGTTATAATGGTGTTACTGGGTTTATTACTGCGTTATGAAAGTGTTACTGTGGTTATTACGGCGTTATAATGGCATTAATAGGGTTATTACATCGCTATAAACGTGTTACTGGGGTTATTACGGCGTTGTAAAGGTGTGACTGGGGTTATTACGCTGTTACAGAGTTTTAATGGAGTTAATGGGGTTATTACAGGCATTATAAAGGTGTAACTGGGGTTATTACAGCGTTAAAAAGGTGTTACTGGGGTTATTAAGGCGTTACAAAGGTGTTACTGGGATTATTACAGCGTTATAAAGGCGTTAATAGGGTTATTACAGCGTTATAAAGGTGTTACTGGGGTTATTAAGGCGTTACAAAGGTGTTACTGGGATTATTACAGCGTTATAAAGGCGTTAATAGGGTTATTACAGCGTTATAAAGGCGTTAATAGGGTATTATGGAGTTCTAATGGCGTTAATAGGGTTATTAGAGCGTTATAAATGTGTTATTGGGGTTATTACAGCGTTATAATGGCGTTAGAAGGGTTATTACAGCGTTATAAAGGTGTTTCTTGGGTTATTAAGGCGATATAAAGGTGTTATTGGGGTTATTACAGAATTATAATGGCGTTAATAGGGTTATTACAGCGTTATTAAGGTGTTACTGGGATTATTACAGCGTTATAAAGGCATTAATAGGGTATTATGGAGTTCTAATGGCATTAATAGGGTTATTACAGCGTTATAAAGGTGTTACTGGGGTTATTACAGCGTTATAATTACGTTAATAGGGTATTATGGAGTTCTAATGGCATTAATAGGGTTATTACAGCATTATAAAGGTGTTTCTGTGGTTATTAGGGTGATATATAGGTGTTACTGGGGTTATTACAGAGTCATAATGGCGTTAATAGGGTTATTACAGCGTTATAAAGGTGTTACTGGGGTTATTAAGGGCGATATAAAGGCGTTAATAGGGTATTACAGCGTTATGAAGGTGTTATTGGGGGTTATTACATTGTTATAAAGGCAGAGTTATTGGTGCAGTGACAATGTTATGATGGAGTAATAGTGAAATGTTATGGAGTTATTGGTGCAGAGACAGTGTTTTGATGGGGTATTAGTGAGTTATTATGGTGTTAATGGTGTTTTGATGGGGTATTAGTGAGTTATTATGGGGTTATTGGTGTTGAAACAGTGTCATTATGGGGTAATACTGAGATATTATGGTGTTAATAATGTTATTGGTGTTATAATGGGATTAGTATTATTATGTTATTATGGGTTTTTGTGGCATTGTAATGGTGTTATTGGTGTAATGACGGTGTTATGATTGTGTATTAGTGAGATATTATGGTGTTATTGGTGTTGTAACAGTGTTATGATGGGGTAATAGTGAGATATTATGGTGTTATTGGTGTTGTAACAGTGTTATGATGGGGTAATAGTGAGATATTATGGTGTTATTGGTGTAGTGACGGTGTTATGATGGAGTAATACTGAGATATTATGGTGTTAATAATGTTATTGGTGTAATAATGGGGTTAGTATTATTATGTTACTATGGGTTTTTGTGGAGTTGTAATGGTGTTATTGGTGTTGTGATGGTGTATTGATGGGGTTGTTATAGTGCTGTATAGCTGTTATTAGAGTGTTACGATTGTATAAATGTATAAAATCATGAAACAGGTGCTCTGTTTGATCATAACACATAGTTTTAGTACTGTATATATATTCCGCTGCTGGAAATTGTAGTTTTTGTTCACTAACGGTAATCTGAGCGACACACACACACACACACACACACACACACACACACACACACACACATACACACAGAGCTCTCTGCTCAGCCACTTGTGTTTCTCTAATTAGTCTGTGCAGTGTGAGACCTGACATGCTCAGTGTGTGTGTTTCGCCGGCGGTAATAAATTGTGAGCTACATTGATAAACTAATGCAATTACAGGCCGGGTCAGGGAGTCAGCTAATTTAGCGACAGGACTGTAGGGGAGGGGACGAGGGGACAAGAGGATGAGTGGCCCTCGGGGGCTTTACACTGTCTCTTCATTACAGCACAAGTCTCACAAATACACACACACACACCTAACACTACAGTGGTGCAGGATTGATCTCATACACCTTGTCATACTGGCCTGTGTGTGTGTGTGTGTGTGTGTGTGTGTGTGTGTGTGTGTGTGTGTGTGTGTATTTCACTTGCACTAATAATCCACTAACACTGAAGGAAGAAAGAAAATACAGAAAGAAAGAAAAGTAAAAAAAAATAAAACAGAAAGAAGAATAAGAGGAAGAAAAGCAAGAAAGAAAGAAACATTTAATATTGTTATATTAAATAAAATCTAAATTAACAAAAAAAAAAAATAAATATAATGAAGGAAATACAATAAGGGTTACACACAACACACTCCAGTTAACACTTATCACAGGTCATGACCCTAAATGTTATGAGATTTAGGTGTTTAACCCCAGTTAGGTCCCCAATCATTCATGTCACATGACCAACTTTAACCAATCAGACTGTCTCTCAATCAAAATACAGATTGAAATACAGTACAGAATGACACTCTCTCTCTCTCTCTCTCTCTCTCTCTCTCTCTCTCTCTCTCTCTCTCTCTCTCTCACACACACACACACACACACACACACACACACACACACACACACACACACACAGACACACATTTTCAGAATGATTAATAAATAACAAAATATTATTCATTTATCATCAATATCTGTTTTTATAAGTAGTAATTAAAAAGTAACATTAGTTGAGTTTTCATGTGTTTTTTAAACAATTGTATAAGAGAGAGAGAAATAGAGAAGGGGGGAGAGCTAAAGAGAGAGAGGGGGGGGGAGAGCTAAAGAGAGAGAGATAGAGAGAGAGAGAGTGCATTGTGCTTAGAAACTGCATGATGTGTTAAGGAGATGCAAATAAAGAACCCACAAAAAAAGAAACACAGAGGAAGTGAGAAGGGGTGGGGGGGCACAAAGAGAGGAGAGAGACAGAGAGGAGAGAGTGGGGACACAAAGTGGACAGTGGGGACAGAGGAGAGAGAGGGGACACAGAAAGAGGGAAGAGTGGGGACAGAGAGAGAGAGAGAGTGATCGTGATGGACAGAGAGAGTGAGTTATCGTGATGGAAAGAGAAAGAGAGAGAAAAAGAGGGCAGACAGAAAGAAGGTGAGAGTGAGGGACAGAGAGAAAGAGACACACAGAGGGTGAGAGTGAGGGAAATATATATAAAGAGAGAGGGGGGGGTTAAGAATGAGGGACAGAGAGGAAAAAGAGACACAGAGGGTGAGTGTGAGGGACAAAGAGAAAGAGGGAGACAGAGAGAGAGAGAGAGAGAGAGAGAGAGAGAGAGAGAGAGAGAGAGAGAGAGAGAGAGACAGTGACAAATAAACAGAAATATATTGATAAAGAGACAGAGCAAGAAAGAGGCAGAGAAAGAGTGAGATAACAGTGAGAAGGTAAGAGATAAAAGATAAACAGTTAGAGAGAAAAAGATAGAGACAGACAGACAGAAAGTGAGAGAGGGAGAAATAGAAATAGGTGAGATGTTCAGAGAGATAGATGAATCGACAGAGTTTTAGAGAGATAGAGAGAGTGAGAGAAACAGATACAGATATAGTGAGAAAGAGTGAGAAAGTGAGTGTGAGATAAAAGATAAACAGAGTTAGAGAGAAACAAAGAAACAAAGAGACAGAGAAAGAGAGAGAGAGAGAGAGAGAGAGAGAGAGAGAGAGAGAGAGAGAGAGAGAGAGAGGTTGTGATCATCTCTTTTGCTATGTGTAGTGTGAATACTGCCTCAGTCAGTGGATTTAAACACTGTTATGACTGGAAAACTGAAAATTCTCACACACACACACACACACACACACACACACACACACGCACACACACGCACACACACACACGCACACACACGCCACTCATGATTTTATTTTAGGATGTTTAACACAGAATAACGAGTGTACACCGAGGTCACACGCTTCCATACATTTGCTGGGGTGACACGCAGCCTTTTCCCATGAGCCTCTCTGATTTATGCAGGTAATTTGGCGCGGTCGCTGGGGAAGCTGGGATTTGTGGTTCAGCTGAGGGCATCGGGCCGCGTAAAGAAGGGAAGTTCGGGAGCGCAGAGTGAGACGAATGGAGCTGGAGAAGAGACAGAAACGTCCCGCACAATGAGAGCCATTTTTCAGAAAGCTCCTCCGGCCCACCGGTGCCCACGCCCACCGTGTCTCTCTCTCTCTCTCTCTCACACACACACACACACACACATCGCCCAGCACCGTGTTATTAAATAAAGGCAGTAAAATAATAAGGAGAGGAGCTGATGTGGAATGAGTCCTCGAGCACTGATGATGATGAAGAGCCCCAGGTTCGCTCCCACACTGCGCTGACCAAACGCCTTCTGCTGCTGAGGAAGACGTCGCACATAAACACTAAATTAATCATGTTTGTTCACAAGCCAAATCTGCTTATGGAGCCTCATGATCACATGAAATATTTACAGCTTTCTCTACCAGCAGTGTGGACTGGGTGCTCCAGCAGACACACACACACACACACACACACACACACACACACACACACACACACACACACACACACACACACACACACACACAGAGGTTGGAGTTTGGTTTGATGCAACAGAAAGAAGTAAACAGATTTTGTATAAAATGTGGGTGAAAGTGTGTGAGAGAGAGAGAGAGAGAGAGAGAGAGAGAGAGAGAGAGAGAGAGAGAGAGAGAGAGAGAGAGTCAATTAATGAAAGAGAGAGATCAGTGAGGGAAAAGTGACAGAGAGAGAAAATGCTGGGGAGAAAGAGAGAAAGAGAGAGTTGAAGAGAAAAAGAGAAAGCATCGGTGAAAGGAGAGAGAGAGAGTTGGAGAGAAAGCATCAGCAAGAGGGAGAGTCAGAGAGAGAAAAAGAGATTCAGAGAAAAACAGAGAGAGAAATAGAAAGTCAGAGAGAGAAAGAGACTCACAAAGAAAAAAAGACAAACGCATTCAAACCAAATTCTTTATCAAAATGAACTAAATCAAATTTAAACTCCATTTCGGTCCCCAACAAACTGCCCCACCTACAGGTCACTTTTTTAATTAAAACTACTTATTCTTACTATCCTCTCTTTTCTTTTTTTTTTTTTTTTAATAAACTATATAGTTTTTATTACATTATTATAGTTATATTATAGTATATTAATATAATACAGTGGAACCCGGTTATCTCGCCCTCGGTTACCTCGACAACCCTATTAAGTCGACGTTTTTGAAGTGGAACCGCCAAATTCTCGCTTTTTCTTAGCATTTTTCATCGGTTATGTCGACTTTTTTTATGTCGCGGAACCCTAATATCTCGAGCACAAGGGGACGTAAGTTTTTTCGGACACTTTGCTTTGTGTGTTTGTGCGGATTACTTCAGCCTGATGGTCATAAGTTTTCAGAAACTTAGTTACTGTTTATTTTTCTTTTTTTTTCACATGTGGACTAAATGTGAGACGGCACTGTACAGCCGCTGTTTTTTTTTTTTTTGAGCGATCTGTGTGTTTATAATGTTGGAGAATATAATAAAGGTTTGTATGGAGAATGGACGGTGGTTTGTATTGTATACTGGTGAATCTCTGCTGTTAGTAGGTGCACTTATGCCTTTTGTTGTTAACAAACGTATGTACATTTTTATAGCATGCCTTCATCAAACAAATCGCGGCAACGCTGTTGTGTAAAAACCCCTTCAAAAACACGTGCATGCACATTCTCATTTATTAACGCACATCATGTACATAAAGAAATTTCAAGCACGTTAATATACTGCCGCCATTTTGATTTTCGTTTATCTCGATCATCGGTTACCTCGATGCTTTTTGGCGACCCCCTACGACATCAACATAACCGGGTTCCACTGTAGTTTATTTCTATTTCTGACGTTACACCAAGCCATAATTGGTTCTTCCCTTTAACCAACTGTTACCACAAAGTTGGAGGCCCACAACTGTACAGGAGCATGAAGTTTTCCTTTCGCTTGATCTTCCAGTTCAAGAGCACAAAGCAAACTCCATGAAGATCTGCTTTACATAGGTTGTAGTGGACGTTCTCCTGCTTTCGAGCTCTAAACCCTACTGAACAATCAATGTGAACGCTGACTGAGGCCTTCTCACCTCACCTACATCTCTACCTGACTTTACACACACCCTCGTGGCTGAATGATCACAAATCTCCACAAAATCCGGAAATTCTGTTCGGGTGTCCACGTATTTAGGGATGAATTGAGTTTTTAAGAATTGAACGAAGCAACCTGGCAGTCCAGCACTTCAGCATCACCACGTTGTGTTCCTGGGATTCGAACCCGAGCCTCACTCAACGTCTGTGAACGGCGTGGCGACGAAAACACCATCAGTTTCCGCTCGCAGATCACAACCCGCACGGTCACACATCATTCTCTCTGCTCGTTAAGAGAGCGGCCCATTCGTCTTGCTGACGCAAATGAGAAGGGAAAAGAGTCCTGAACAAACGAGGCGCGCGCCGTAAACGCGTTACCCGACGCCCCGCGATACGCGCTAACCTCGTTAGCCAATATTTTCCGAGCTAAACGAGTTAGACGGAAACTCGTCTGACCCCTGCGTGCGAAGCTCACACTGAGCTCTGGTGCTTTACAAATCCATCACCGCATTACGGAGCAGAGCTCCAGCTGGGACGGGACGGGACCGAGCCTCGCCGGGAAACACGGCAGTGTTTAAAAAACATCATTTAACATCCATCCTTTTTTTCTCGCCCAGCGCTAATCTGGAGCGTGCCTGAGCCAGCAACTGCTTGTTAGAACCCCAGGTCGAGGTCGAAGGTCGGGCGAGGAAATGAAGAACGCCCCGCACGGAGCAGCACATACTGCGTGGGCCTAGTGTCCACTTAAAAGGCCCCTTGCTGAGCCAGACGACTTAAATTTGGAACGGAGCCGGCCTTTAGCAGAGACCAAATCGAATTCCTCACAATTATCTGCCTTTAGGTGACAGGCTCCCGGGTGAGAGAGCCACACCGACGCTCTGATTGGGTTATCACTCCTTCTCCTGCGCCATGCAAATGTGACCGCGAGGAATTGTAGGAGAGAGAACAACCACCAGCCGGCATACGAAGCATGACAAACAAGCAAGAGGAAAGTCAGTGGAAAGAAAAAGACGGGTCCGGTTGAGCTCTAAAGATCGAATATTTCTCGCACGGGGCTCCTGGCGAGACTGGTGAGAGAAATTTAACTCTCTGAACCAGGGATGGGATGAACCAGTTTTAACAGGGGGCAAACACTTTTACACACAGGTGTACACAGGTTTCCCTCGATAATAAAAAGTTCATTTAAAAATGCGTGTTCACTTGTGTTATCATTTACTGATATTTTATTTAGTTTGATGATCTGAAAACATTAAAGTGTGACACAAAAAATAAGAAATCAGGAAGGGGGCCAACACTTTTTCACACCACTGTAGATGCACATGAAGGATGCACAAAAACATTTCGTTTCCTTTTCACGTGCGGTTGATCCACAAGTAAAAGAATCGTACTTTTGGTTGGAGGAGGATTCTACATCGCAATGCGCATAAAAAAATCTGAATCGAATTTCTAATCGTGTTCACACAGGAAACAAACTCATTCTTCACGATCGTTCATATCAGTCTGTTAGGTAACGCAGGGGCCCAAAACGTCGATCGCGATCCACCGGTAGATTCCAAAAGGTAGTATGAGTAGATCACATGCCATCAAAAAAAAGTCTGAGACTCTATTTAGTGCATTAGAGTGTATATTTACTACTACTTTAAATAAATATATATTTAGCATTTTTAATGTAGATCGATCATTTGGGTTTTTTAAAATTAGCTCGCAAGCTGGAAAAGTGTGAACATCCCAGCATTAGCGGAAGGTCACTTTTTATCACGGACCTGCCCGATCCACCCTGAGGATGTTTCAAACGACCAGCTGAAAAATCCGTGACGTTCCTGAGCAACTCGAGATCTATGAGGATGGTTTAAATATCAACAGTCTGCTACAACGTTTCAGGAGAACAGAGTATATGAGCAGTGAAGCGCTGAACAGTTCACGTCAACGACGACGACACGTCTGTACTCGAGTCAGAGATACTCGGTGAAATCTTCCTCCAGTAAAAGTACACAAGTATCCAGAGTACTAAGATTTATCATACTTATAATGTTCCTATTCATTATTCTACTGATTATTCGAGCAATCAGCTAAGAAGTGTTTTTTCTTTATTTAAGAGAAAAATTACCGTATTTTCCGGACTATAAGCCGACTATTTTTCCCCACGCTTTGAACCCCGCGGCTTAAACAACGAAGCGGCTAATTTATGAATTTTTCCTGGGTTTTTCCCAGTTTCACAAACTTCAAGCCAAAAAACTAAACCCCATAACATTAGACCAATGAAATTTCCGAACGAAAACGAAAAAAACGCACCTCACCTGTGTTCTGAGCTGCACGGCATCGAGAGAAAAACTTTCACCGCATAATTTTTAAACGCACGACGATGCCAAAAGATAAACTTCCGAGAGAAATAGTTATGAAAGGAAGGAGGAAGACAGTGAACAATGACTTTCTTGGTCGGCTACTGTTCAGATACAAGCCGTTGTAACGCGTTGAGTCTGGGTGAAGGAAGAGCTCGCTAACTCCAGTTACAACAGAAATCATATAAGCACAGACAAGTTTCCAAAACTCGTGCTTTTTTATTTTTCTTGGCAACAGTGTTACGGGTTAGTCAAAGAAACTTAGAAATCAGCATCAGAAAATAATAAGGACATATTCCTCGGCCTCCACACACGCAGTAATACTGGAAGAATGCAGTGGCAGGCTATTCCCAAAATACCGCTATGCTCCTAAAGGAATCGCAACATATTTCACCCGTTACACCGTGTGTAATGTGTCTTTCGTTAAAGCCTGTGTAAAGTTCATTAGTGTAGACACCTGCGGCTTATAGAGAGGTGCGGCTTATTTATGTTAAGAAATACAAATATTTGTCAAATTCAGCTTATACAAGGGTGTGCTTTATAGTCCGGAAATTACAGTAAATACAAGTCATTTCTTTCCATTTTTTTTATCACGTTATTGCTGAAATCCAGATTTATATTGAAAAATATATATTAAAACCCATTTAGTGCACTTAATTCCCATTTTACAACAAAATGCAAATCTAGAAATCATAAAAAATGTAAATCTAAAGTTAATGAATAAAATAAACAGTAAACACACTAAGGTGTATTTTTTATGCTTTAGTTTGTCATTTTCTTTGGCCTAAATCCAATGGAAGCCCAACTTTATTTCTCGTAAACATCCACAGGTAACCATGTTGTGGGCCTGAAGTTTGAAGCTGTTTGGTGTATGAACAAGGCCTCCTGCGTCGTCCGTCTCTTCCAGAACTGAATGTTAGACTGATTGATCGTAGCTGATTTCATTTTCAATGTGTTAAGCTTTCTGGCACTACAGAGGGGGCGACACTGCCCTAAAGAAGTCAGACATACAAGAAATAAACTGTTTCTGCTCCTCTTTTATTTCATTCTGCACCATTTTCTGAATAACTGGTCAGAACGCTCCAGAGTCTAGTGGGTGGTGCTCCAGTAAAATGGTCCGTGGGGAAACACAATGCTCCGTGTAGTTAAATGGACTAAACGAAGCATCGAAGCAAATAATCTGCTCTGATGAATTTTTATAATTTTTTAGTTTTCGAATTATTCAAGAAATCGTTTCAGCACTATTATCATATATTCATCATCATCACAAGACTCTTCACTTAATCAACTCGGTTGATGTGAAAAGACTGCGTTACTCTTAACACCGAACTATTAATAGTATGATAACGAGTGAAACGCTGATTGGTTACTATTACAATAAATCATAAACCCAAAACCTTTTCAACTACTTCAAAAATGTAAATGGTGTAAATAAGGTCATGTGTTTTGTGGCGATTTCAGGTTTTATCATCATTTATTCCTTTAAAAATGTTCTGCTTGATGTTGAACTGATGCTGAACTGTATGTTGGTGATCAGCAGATACACCAAGCGCCAATCAAAACCAGTTAAAACTGCAGCGCGCGCTCGATCCTGACTGGTGACTCGCTGTGTGTTTGATCAGTTATGTTTTTATCCTCAAAAAAATAAAAGGAACGACTGATTACACTAAATGTAGTGGAGTAAAAAATTATATTTGACTTTGAAATGTAGTGTAAAACTAAAGTCTCCCCAAATTAAAATACTTTAGGAAAAGTACAAATACACACGAGTACAGTAACAATTTTACATTTACTTTCTTACTGTCCACCTCTGACAACAACACTGTAATGAATGGATATTCAGTGTCATCCAGATGAAGACCGGGTCCTTTTAGAGTCTGGTTCCTCTCAAAGTTTCTTCCTCATAACATCTCTTACTTAGAATCCGTAAACTTACATTCCAACTTCATAACCTCTTTATGTCTGTAATGTGTAAATGATCTGACAATCGGTGCCACCTAGACGAGGATAAGTTCCCTTTTGAGTCTGGTTCCGCTCAAGGTTTCTCTTAAACCATCTCATGTAGTGGCTCCGACTTGTCAGAAACGAATTTATGATATTGAAACGTGTATCAGCGATCTGTTTATTTCTGTAAAGCTGCTCTGGGGCGATGTACAGTGTTAAAGTGCGATACAAAGTCAACCAAAAAGAAGCCTCACAGTCGCCTCTTCGTTCCTCTGACAGCAAATCCATCAGTCATCGTAATCCAGCAAATTTCACGTTGCTGAAATCATAAATCAGTCTTGATTCACAGTTATGGCATTAGTAAGGCAGCTTGATGGGAGGGTGGGATTAGAACTTATGATTTTCTGATGAGAAGTCCAACATCTTTACATTTGGTGGAGGTCCTTATTCCTCATCATCTCTCTAAGGAGTTGAGGCTTAAAGACCCAGCAGTGAGTATTGGGATTTGAACTCACAACCTTCCAAGCAAATGAACCTCTGAGAAGCACAAGTTTATTCTAACCAAAGTCACTTGAAATCCAAAGCTGTTTACAGTTCAGTGTAGAAGACCAAGCTATAATGTGTGTATACAGAATCCAGGAAAGTTCTTTCAGCCTCAGGAGGAAATTAAACACAAGAGCGGAAAGTCTTCACAGGGACACTCTCCAATCACGGGCATCTGTGAGGTCATCTATGTAGAAGAGGGTAAACAGCTGCCCTGTGACACACAGCTGCTTTCTGTGATGGGTGATGGAGAAAAATATCTAAAGCAAATCCTTAATCGCAGACTTATGAGTGATGGAACAGAGTAAGGACACGAGGACGTGTGATGAACAATATGGAGCTCCATGAAAGTGGCGATACTGATTGATGGTCGGAGGTTCTTTCATGTCCAGTGATGATCTTTGGTCTAAAAATTAAATCCAGTCCAGACTCCAACCAGTAATGAGTCATGAAAAAAGAGAAAAAGACAGAAATAAGTGAATTGAATATAAATGTCTTTTTTTGGAAAACAAATTAAACAAATACAATTATTATATTTATAAACAAAATGTTTAGATAAACAAATGAATATTAAATAAATAAAAATATCTACAAATACAAAGAAAATTAAAAAAATAAATAAATAATAAAAAAGACTGCAACATTCTTACCTTTCACCAGTCACATTTTTTTTTTTAGGATTTAGGAAAACAGGAATTTTGCTCTTTTTGTGAGGATTGGGGGGGTGGGGGTCGTTTTGAAATGGTCTTTATATTTTCAGCCATTTTTTTCTTTTTTTTTTCTTTTTTTTCAAACCAGTGCTGCAGCAGCAGCTTGAGATTCTTTTTTTGTTGTTCTTTTTTTTAGCTGATTTTTTTTCTAGACCATTTCAATTCTTTATTTTTTTTTTTTTTTTTTACAATTCAGAGTAAGCCAGGAGAAGCAAAGCTGTCATACAAATCATTAAAACTCATACATAAAATATGTACACAAACAAGCTCAGATGGCTACCTGTGCTAAATAAAGACATCCTATCAGTGACCCCGACATGCCCTTAGAAATTAAAAGGTAACCGGATTGCTTTTTTTTTTCCTTTTACAAATTAAACGTGGCTTCACGTGTTACACGAGATTCAACAAAAAAAAGTTAACGTGATGTTTTTTTGCACTGTGAGAAAGAATGTGTGAACCGTGCCGAGAGAGACATCGGCTCATCGCTACTGCTAATACATAAAACGTGAATGGCATTCTCATTAATTAAAAAACAACCATTTGCCAAAAACAAAAATGAAATGAAAACAGGAAGTGATGCGAGGCTGGAGGCGGGACTAGGCCGAGAGACATCTTCATCTGCGCCATGAACGTGGCTCGTTGTCGTCTTCTTCCTCGTCGTCGTCCTGCAGCAGCGTGTCGTCTACCAGCGTGTCCTCCTGGAACTGCAGGAAATTGTAAAGGCTCAATGTGATCAGGTGATCCACCATCGTCTTTTTTTTTTTTTTTTTTTTTAAACCCAGTTTAGACGTGTACGTTACAAATCACTCATGTCCATGATATTCTTATTCCCTAAATTACTGGTCATGTGACCTTCACATTTTATCTCAACCAAGATGCCTCATGCACACCTTATGCTGTCGCGTCTCCTGCCTAATCCGCTGCGGTAAGAGTTTGGCTCCATCTACTGGCAATGTTCAAGACCTGTCCTTATTTGATGACATCATCAGTAAGACTCCTAAACCAGATTCTTGTGAACGGATCAAAATAAAGAGAACAACCCAGTAAACATGACTGATTTCCATTCAAGCTTCTAATGAATGATTGGGATCACATGATCTGTTTTATGGAGAACACTGGGGTTTGATTAAAATGGAAACTCGTCATGATTTTTAAACGAACACAGACTTTATATGAACGATACTCTCATTTATGAAGAACGCATCAGTATTCTCGCATATGGTACTTTTTTTTCTGCCGAAATGACTGAACCCTTTAGCCTGGAATGTGACACGTGACGCGTCACTGAGGTTAATTACTGCACTGATCTGATCTAACACAGACACTATGGTGTGACTGGGACGTGAAGCTCACCTCATCTTCCTCAGCCTCTGCCTCGTCAGGGTCGGTCACGCTGAGCGGGACGGCTGGTTTGTACCAGGAGAGACGCAGCTCCTGATTGTTCAACCTCACGCCGTGAACGGCCGCCTTCACAGACAGGACAGAAAAGGAAACGTGTGTGTGCGTGAGTATGGATTGGTTGGAAGGACTAGAAGGAGGTGTTAATACGCAGTGTTATTACTCCTGACCTGGAAATCACTCAAATATATTTTCATACTTTTCCAAAATGCATAAAAACCCTATGAATATATGCTTCTGTGAAAGTGTGTGCACCTGTTCAGCCTCTGCTCGGGTTCTGAAGGTGATGATGGCACTGAGACTGGAGTCCTCCATCTGACAGTCCTCAATCTCCCCAAATTGCTGATAAAAAGAAATTTTCACATATAAAAGTCTTTTGTTGAACCATTCAGCAAGTCTATGGTCCGAATGATAGAATTCAAGAAGATACTCAGATACTGTGTGTGTCTCCATGTGTGTGTGTATGTGTGTGTCTCCATGTGTGTGTGTATGTGTGTGTCTCCATGTGTGTGTGTATGTGTGTGTCTCCATGTGTGTGTGTATGGCTGTTTAGACTCACAGCAAAGTGTGGCAGCAGGTCCACTCGGTCAGCCTCAGAGAAGGCGCTGATCTCCAGAGCGCGAGGTCGATGATCCACCACAGCGTGGTTAGAAACCACCCTCGCTCTCCCTCTAATGCCCCGGCCACGCCCCCTCGCTGTCCCGCGACCCCGGGTATGGGCCCCCCTCCCTCGCCCTGGGGTCAAAATGCCACGCTTAGCAGCCTGGGTAAGGAGAAAAGAGGGAAAATAAATTAATAAATAAATAAATAAATAAATAAAACAACACAGAGTGAGTGAACGAGAAGCAAAATTCCATGTGTGCAAACACTGCCTCCTAGCGTAAACTTCAGGAATTACAGATTGTGTGCGAGAGTGTGTGTACCTCGAGCTGCAGCTGCGTGTATCTGAGTTTGAGCTGAGCAGTGTCTTCTCCAGCTTGCGTTTTCTTGTATAGATCAAGTTCAGTGTCCAATAACTCCTTCTGAGCCTGAAGGAGTGCACACACACACACACACACACACACACACACACACACACACACACACACACACACGTAAATACCTACAATGTTTGTTTTTGAACCTGGTCTGATTAATTGAGGTGTGTGGTATGTGTATGTGTGTGTGTGTGTGTGTGTGTGTGTGTGTGTGTGTGTGTGTGTGTGTACGTACCTGGGCCTTGGTTTTGATGCCGCCATGCAGTGTGTGTGCACTAGAAAGGCTCTTGATCTCCTCCTGTAGTTTGGTGATGCTGTCGGTCAGAGTGTTGAGCGTCTGCATCAGCTGCGCTTTGTCCTCCGCTTTCATCAACTTGTTCTTCTCAAGCTTGGAAATCAGAAGCTGAACACGCACACACACACACACACATTGTTTCTCAAAAATTGAGCAGCAAAAATAATAATAATGATAACTCTGGTTGTATTTGTGAAGAAACGCACTTTCTGAGTCTCGATGTGCTTTTCCAGAATCTCCTGCTTCTTCTTCCGAACATCTTGCTGAAGTTTTAGTGCCTCCTACCAAAAAAGTGTTTGGGCAAAAAACAGCAAACGTTACAGGACGAGAAGTTCCTCGTGGACTCAAGGGGGTGCGATATTGACAAGAAAATCAAGAAGATCTCGATATTTTGGATTTGATGGATAACGATAATTTGCCAAGTGTGTTATTGTGCTGGTAGATTATGGACTTCTGTGGACAGCTGACTCTTAAAATTTGTGATATTCTGTGTGGTGGTCAGTTCACAGCAGGGATTCATCTTTTCCAATAAGTTTAAATAGATCTGTAGCTGCACCTACACACTGTTTAATGCAGTTTAGAGGGACAAGTAATGTTGCAGTTACAAATGCATAAATAATGGTTTGATAATTTAAGAATAAACTGCGAGTCAGTGTTAATTAGTGAGTCAAACCAATTGAACCGAATCATTTAAACGAGTGATTCATTCAGAAAAGAAACACCATCATATTGCTCAGAGATGCAAAACAGTGCTGTGGCTTTGTATATAATAGAGTAAAAACATGTCTATAACATGAGTCTCTTAATATTAACTTACTGATTTTATACAAATTCAATAAACAAGAACATGATACTGATTAACTATATAAAATGATATAAATGTACACGTTGAATTTTGTGATCAATCTAAATGCATTTTAATAGACAATCATGCAGCGAAAGAACGTAATGCACGTGTGCACTCTCAGCTTTGCTTTGTTCGAGTTTTGCGAAATACTCGATAATGTCAATTACTAAAACAACAATTACGATATTATCGTAGACGATATATATCGTACACCCCTATGTGATATTAGCGTAGACAATATAGTACACCACTATGTGGACTATTTTCCTTAAACAACTGACCTGCTTCTTCTTAAGTGCGTCCTCCACGCTGGCCGCTGTCCCCGTCACCCCACACTTCTGCCCTGGCTTGAGTGCGGCCGGGTTGTAAAACGTCTTCGTGAGTCCAGTGGAGGTGGAGAAGACCTGCAGAGATGATGAAAGTGTCAGAAATCTCGAAAAGAAGCAAACAGTACGCGTGAGGGCATATAAGAGAGTGACGACGCACCTTTCCTTCAGCTGTTGCTGCTGGTTTCGAGAAGCCCAGGCGATCCTTGACCGATGATCGAGCGGCGCTCTGTGAAGACTACACACACACACACACACACACACACACACACACACACACACACACACAGGTGTAAAAATGCTGGACAGAAATTCTCGAATGCTTCAGGTATAACAACGCTGCGACCTGTGATGGAGGCGTGGCATCCTGCAGAGGCTCGGTGCTGTTCGAGGGCAGGGGGCCGAGACGATCCTTCACCGACTGCTTCAGACTGGTGGCTTCAGGCTGCTGTACGCTCTGCTACAAAACGCAATCTACACTCAAACTTCTCATACCATATACATCCTCCATCACATTCTAACTGCTGCTCAAATCACATGACCATGACGTATGTTTGATTCTGTATATCTGACTGCACAGGATATGTAAAATGTGTGTGTGTATACCATGTTGAGCGGGGTGTGTGTTTGTATGCCGGGCGGCCAGTCATCTCTGTGCCAGTGCATTTTGATGAATCGGTTGTTCAGGACGGCCTCGGTGCTCTGTATAGCGCGCTTCGCTTCCTCCGGAGACTCGAACTGGATCAGGGCACTTTCGGGGTCATTTTTATATGCCACCTACACACACACACACACACACACACACACACACACACACACACACACACATACACATACACATACACACACATACACACACATACACACACATACACACACATACACACACATACACACACATACACATACACACACACACATTTAAAATGTCATTATTTTCATTATATTCCTTATGAATTACTAAATCAACTTGACAACAATGAATCTGTAACAAAAAATCATACGTTTTCTTATGCTGAATTGACATTAATAAAAAAAAAAAATAAATCATGCAGGGCCTTAGACGATCCCAAAACACATATCACCTCAAACCACAAATCGAACCTGATGCATTGCGTAGACACTTTACACACTGCACAAACCTAATTATTGTAGAAAATTAAATATCGAGATGCTGCTCACCTGCAGGTTAACGATTTTCCCGAATTTGCTGAAGTGCTCGTTAAGTTTGCTGATGTTGTTCAGCTCAGGTGGGATCTGCTGGATGGCCAGCTTAGTGTTAGGCAGAGGAAGCGGCAGTGAAAGCGGCAGTTTCTTATAGTATCCGTGATGGTTGGGCTTGTTGAAGTTTGGCCTGAGGAGCAAAAAGCAAGTCAGTAAATCAATTTTTCCCCAAATCTTCAAATAAAATTAAAACAGTTAAAAAGGCGAATATATTTACGTCACATTTACATCGTTTGACAGACACTCATTCAGAGTGACACAACAGACAGTTGAGTGCTAAGAGCCTTGTTTAAGGACCCAGTGATGGTAGCTGGTTAGTGCTGGAGTTTGAAATCATGACCTTCAGATCCGAGGTCCAATGCGTTAACCGCTGAGCCACCACCTCCCCATAAATATAAAAATATACATAGCATAAATCTTGTTACTACTTACTTATCAAACCAAGGTTTTTTAACTGGAAGACCCCCATCATGGTGGCCCGGCCCTCTCTTCCTGGAGTCAGACTCCAAAACGATCCGAGCAGCATTGCTGTTCAGCATTTTATCTGCGAAGATCACGTTGTGATATGTTAAACCACGAGAACAATCTGGAAGTCTGAACATTTAAACACTGATATATTGTGGTTTAAGAGGAGCAAATCATTTATTAGATGGATTGGCTTCATTATTAGGGCAAAAGGGTCCTCACTCATAACAGTAATATCTGTACAGGACATTACCTCGCGGAGGACGATCCACTTCTCCCATAGTGAGGCCGATGAGGTTCGGTCTCTGCACGTTGACTCGGGGTCTATACGGCGGGCGAGAATTCAGACTCGGAGCTTCAGGGTTATAGACGTCCGGTTCAAATGAATCTACATAGAACAGAATACAGGACGCTTAGAAGATGACTGTCCTTCCTGGTTTCTCTGTGTATCTTCTAACACAGCGCAAAGTTTTTAATACTCCGTGTACTCCCCCCCGTATAGAACTTACTTCCAAATGCGCCGATGTTATAATGTTTACCCGGTGTAAAGAGGGGCGGTGGTGGCTGCGACAGTGGGGGTCGGAGTCCTGAAGTGACCAGGTGCAGTGGAGGCTGAGGGAGCAAGGGGCGAGATGAAGAGATGATGGAGGGGACAGAGTTGTTCATGGAGTTGGGAGGAGCATCCAGAGCCGGGAGAGGTGGAGGAGGACCTGAACACCACACACACATTTTATTGAGGCTCCTCAGTGTTTAGGAATGAACATCTTTACATGCACTAGTGTAGAAAACGTTACCTGTGACAGGTGGGAGGCTTCCCGGAGCCACGGGGGGCCGGAGGTTAACCGGTGGAGGTGGGAGTAAAGCGGGAGGTGGCGGCAGACCCGGAGGGGGCGGACCATCCCCGACAGGAAGTGGCGCAGGAGGGAAGGGGAGGATGCTGGGAAGGTTGACGTCTTCCACCACCACCGGATCGCTGCCGTGGTCGAACGGACACATATCACCCCGCATACAGAACCCTTTCTCTGTGATAAAGCAAAAAAATGTTTACATTTAACTTTGCATGTAATTAATTATTCATTATGGTAAGCTATTTGTAGTTATTTATGATAGGGGAAGTGTGTCTATATAAATACTTTGGGCCAACTGAACGGTGTGCATGTAATCTGAGACGACTGTTAATACGACTGATCTCCCAAACCTGTGCTCCTTACCGTCATAATCACGACACCGTTTGCGTGAAGGGGGTGGAGCCGCTCTACCATATGGAACTTGGTCTTGGTGAAAATCAGACCAACTCTCTGTGGTGCTGTTGCCATGGTGAGTGGGAGCAATGACTGTGATGGTGCTGCTGAGAGCAGGTACGGGGAAATGGGAGGAGCTTGGGGCAGAGGCAAGGGGTGGGGGTGCGAAGGCCTCGGTGGCTCCACCCTCCGGCCGCTCGTGGTCATACTTTGGTTTTCCAGGCTCCCTCTCTGTGGAACCACAAAATAAGATGAAGAATTTAAAACTAAATTAAAATGAATAAATGTCCTGCCTTATGAATCTAAAGTTCTCTAGAATCCAATCTAGAGTTCAAAAGAAAGAGGCATGTTTTAGTGAGTCTAAAAGGGGCATCATCTCTGCTTCAGTCTGTTCTAATTAAGGAGGTGTGGCCTCTGCTTCAGTCTGTTCTAATTAAGGAGGTGTGGCCTCTGCTTCAGTCTGTTCTAATTAAGGAGGCGTGGCCTCTGCTTCAGTCTGTTCTAATTAAGAAGACGTGGCCTCTGCTTCAGTCTGTTCTAATTAAGGAGGCGTGGCCTCTGCTTCAGTCTGTTCTAATTAAGGAGGCGTGGCCTCTGCTTCAGTCTGTTCTAATTAAGGAGGCGTGGCCTCTGCTTCAGTGTGTTCTAATTAAGGAGGTGTGGCCTCTGCTTCAGTCTGTTCTAATTAAGGAGGCGTGGCCTCTGCTTCAGTCTGTTCTAATTAAGGAGGCGTGGCCTCTGCTTCAGTGTGATCTAATTAAGGAGGCATGGCCTCTGCTTCAGTGTGTTCTAATTAAGGAGGCGTGGCCTCTGCTTCAGTCTGTTCTAATTAAGGAGGCGTGGCCTCTGCTTCAGTGTGTTCTAATTAGGGAGGTGTGGCCTCTGCATCAGTGTGTTAAAAATAAAAGAGCTGTTTTTATTGTTCTTAGCAAAAAGAGGTGTTTCTGTTTCAGTCTGTTCTGATGAAAGTATTTATGAATAAAATAATCCAGAAGTGTGTGTTCTTAGTGTGTATGTGTGTATGTGTGTGCGTGCACCAACCTCGACTCCGAGACCTGGATCGGCTGCGCGTCCTGCTGCGTTCCCGATCCCTCTCGCGATCTCTGTCTCTGTCTCTTTCGCGATCTCGTTCCCGGTCCCGCACTCTGTCTTTGCTCCAGCTGCGACTCCGGCTTCGGCTGTAGCTCCGCCCTCTGCGCCGGTTGTAGCGCTCTCGATACGAGTCGCGTCTGAGTGGAGGACGATCGTACTCGCGCTTTCTAGACCGATCGTCTTTCTTACGTTCATCAATCCTCCTGTAAAACGCGATCAACCAGCAGGAGCATTTTACAGTCACTAAAGTTATAAACTGATTTATATTTAAACCTGTACACGTGTGCGTGTGTGTGTTTACCTGCTGTCTCGGCTGTAACGTGAGCCGGGCTGGGGACTGTGGTTCACTCTCCTGGAGAACTTCTTCTCTCGTTCATCATCCCGACCCGGCTGCTACAAAAACAGGAAGTAATTCAAACACATGCAAACACACACAGACACACACACCCAGACGTGTGTATATACACAACTCTCACCTCGTCTTTCTTCAGCTCGTCTTTCTCGGAACGTGCATGACCCTCCGACCTGTCTGTGGAGCTCATCGTCTCAACCTGAGGTAGGTAGCTCTTTGTGTTCACAGCTTCAAAAAGTTTATCCACGAATGTCTGAGTCTCTGCACGGACACACAAGACTTGTGAGTGTAACGCAAACACACGTGTTTTTTTATTTTATTTTTTTTTTACAGAAAGCTGGAAATGATTCTCACCCTTCTGGAGAAATACATCCAACTGGTCTATGCATAGTGCTCTCAGCTCCTTCTCCGACTTGTCCTTCTTCACCAAAGCCACCACATATTTAGCGAGCGCAGACGGATCGGCGTCACATCTGCACAACGCAGCCGGACATACACAAAGACAAAACAATATAGCAAAGATGGTATAAACATGTTTTTAATGATCTGTGAATTTGCTGTTATTCACACCTGTTTCGTGTGGTGAACACATTTAAACCTATAGGATTCTGTTGTTCAATAATAAAATAACATTCACAATATATTATTTTAATGTACTGTAATTAATAGCTCTAATTATAATATGGTTATATATTAGATTTAATAATAAATTAAGTGTAATATAGTCCATGTCTTCCAGGCCTGCAAAACCCTCTACAGTTTACACCGCACATCCTACCACACACTACAACCTGTCCTACCACACACTACAACCTGTCCTGCCACACACTACAACCTGTCCTACCACACACAACAACCTGTCCTGCCACACACTACAACCTGTCCTACCACACACAACAACCTGTCCTGCCACACACTACAACCTGCCAAGAGAAAAGTTTATTCTGAAAACCGATGGGATTCTGAGTAGATGTTTACTGACACTGCCGGTAAACACGTGTGTCTTATTTGTGGAGAGAATGTGGCTGTAATTAAGGAATTGAATCTAAGACGTAACTACGAGACTAAACATCAGGAGAAGCTGAAAAACCTAAATGCAGAGCAGAAGATACAGAAAGTAGAAGAGTTAAAGACGAATCTGACATTTCAGCAGATGTTTTTCACCACAGAAAAATCACAAAGTGAAGCTGGTGTGAAAACAGAGGAGATCAGAGTCTCAGCAGCCAGTTATTTAATTAATAACTATTATATAATTGTTTAATTAATCATTATAATTTATAACATAATTGAATGTAAATTGAGCAAAGTTGTTATTTCAGAAATGTGTATCAAACTGGTAGCCCTTCACATTAGTCAATATTAATGAGGTAGCTATAGGTGTCAAAAAAGGTGGGTGACCCCTGATCTACAGCATACACCACACACCATACACTGTAAACCCTACACTATACACCCTACAGCATACACCGTACACTCTACAGTATACACCACACACCACACACCATACACTGTAAACCCTACACTATACACCCTACAGCATACACCGTACATTCTACAGTATACACCACACACCATACACCATACACTGTAAACCCTACACTATACACCCTACAGCATACACCGTACACTCTACAGTATACACCATACACCACACACCATACACTGTAAACCCTACACTATACACCCTACAGCATACACCGTACACTCTACAGTATACACCACACACCATACACTGTAAACCCTACACTATACACCCTACAGCATACACCGTACACTCTACAGTATACACCACACACCATACACTGTAAACCCTACACTATACACCCTACAGCATACACCGTACACTCTACAGTATACACCACACACCATACACTGTAAACCCTACACTATACACCCTACAGCATACACCGTACACACCACACACCATACACTGTAAACCCTACACTATACACCCTACAGCATACACCGTACACTCTACAGTACACCACACACCATACACCCTACAGCATACACCGTACACCCTACACTCTACAGCATACACCACACACCCTACAGCATACACTCTACAGCATACACCACACACCCTACAGTATACACCATAAACCTTACACCATACAACGCACACCCTACAGCATACACCACACACCCTACAGTATACACCGTACACCCTACACTCTACAGCATACACCACACACCCTACAGCATACACCGTACACTCTACAGCATACACCACACACCATACACCCTACAGCATACACCGTACACCCTACACCGTACACTCTACAGCATACACCACACACCGTACACCCTACAGCATACACCAGACACCGTACACCCTACAGCATACACCAGACACCGTACACCCTACAGCATACACCGTATATAGAATACACCCTACAGCATACACCGTACACCCTACAGCATACACCAGACACCGTACACCCTACAGCATACACCGTATATAGCATACACCCTACAGCATACACCGTACACCCTACAGCATACACCACACACCCTACAGTATACACCGTAAACCCTACACCCTACAGCATACATCACACACCATACAGCATACACTGTAAACCCTACACTGTACACCCTACACCACACACCGTACACTCTACACCACACAGCATACACCACACACCCTACAGCATACACCGTACACCCTACAGCATACACCGCACACCCTACAGCATACACCACACACCCTACAGCATACACCACACACCCTACAGCATACACTCTACAGCATACACCACACACCGTACACCCTACAGCATACACCAGACACCGTACACCCTACAGCATACACCGTATATAGCATACACCCTACAGCATACACCGTACACCCTACAGCATACACCGTACACCCTACAGCATACACCGTATATAGCATACACCCTACACCATACACCGTACACCCTACAGCATACACCGTACAGCATACACCACACACCCTACAGTATACACCATAAACCTTACACCATACAACGCACACCCTACAGCATACACCACACACCCTACAGTATACACCGTAAACCCTACACCCTACAGCATACATCACACACCATACAGCATACACTGTAAACCCTACACTGTACACCCTACACCACACACCGTACACTCTACACCACACAGCATACACCACACACCCTACAGCATACACCGTACACCCTACAGCATACACCACACACCCTACAGCATACACCACACACCCTACAGCATACACTCTACAGCATACACCACACACCGTACACCCTACAGCATACACCGTACACCCTACAGCATACACCAGACACCGTACACACTACAGCATACACCGTATATAGCATACACCCTACAGCATACACCGTACACCCTACAGCATACACCAGACACCGTACACCCTACAGCATACACCGTATATAGCATACACCCTACAGCATACACCGTACACCCTACAGCATACACCGTACAGCATACACCACACACCCTACAGTATACACCATAAACCTTACACCATACAACGCACACCCTACAGCATACACCACACACCCTACAGTATACACCGTAAACCCTACACCCTACAGCATACATCACACACCATACAGCATACACTGTAAACCCTACACTGTACACCCTACACCACACACCGTACACTCTACACCACACAGCATACACCACACACCCTACAGCATACACCGTACACCCTACACCCTACAGCATACACCACACACCCTACAGCATACACCACACACCCTACAGCATACACCACACACCCTACAGCATACACTCTACAGCATACACCACACACACCGTACACCCTACAGCATACACCGTACACCCTACAGCATACACCAGACACCGTACACCCTACAGCATACACCGTATATAGCATACACCCTACAGCATACACCGTACACCCTACAGCATACACCAGACACCGTACACCCTACAGCATACACCGTATATAGCATACACCCTACAGCATACACCGTACACCCTACAGCATACACCGTACAGCATACAACGCACACCCTACAGTATACACCATAAACCTTACACCATACAACGCACACCCTACAGCATACACCACACACCCTACAGTATACACCGTAAACCCTACACCCTACAGCATACATCACACACCATACAGCATACACTGTAAACCCTACACTGTACACCCTACACCACACACCGTACACTCTACACCACACAGCATACACCACACACCCTACAGCATACACCGTACACCCTACAGCATACACCACACACCCTACAGCATACACCACACACCCTACCGCATACACCATTAACCCCACACTGTACACCCTACAGCATACACCATACAGCATACACCATACAGCATACACCGTACACCCTACAGCATACACCGTAAACCCCACACTGTACACCCTACAGCATACACCGTACACCCTACAGCATACACCGTACACCCTTCAGCATACACCATTAACCCCACACTGTACACCCTACAGCATACACCGTACACCCTACAGCATACACCGTACACCCCACACTGTACACCCTACAGCATACACCGTACACCCTACAGCATACACGTACACCCTACAGCATACCCCGCACACCCTACAGTATACACCGTACACCCTAAACCCTACAGCGTACCCCGCACACCCTACAGCATACACCGTACACCCTACAGCATACAGCACACATCACACACCCTACAGCATACAACCTACAGCATACACTGTAAACCCTACACTGTACACCCTACACCATGCAGCATACATCACACACCCTACAGCATACACTGTAAACCCTACACCCTACAGCATACATCACACACCATACAGCATACACTGTAAACCCTACACTGTACACCCTACACCACACACCGTACACTCTACACCACACAGCATACACCACACACCCTACAGCATACACCGTACACCCTACAGCATACACCATTAAACCCACACTGTACACCCTACAGCATACACCCTACAGCATACACCGTACACCCCACACTGTACACCCTACAGCATACACCGTACACCCTACAGCACACATCACACACCCTACAGCATACACTGTAAACCCTACAGCACACACCGTACACCCTACACCACACAGCATACACCGCACACCCTACAGCATACACCGCACACCCTGCAGTATACACCCTACAGCATACATCACACACTCTACAGCATACACTGTAAACCCTACACGGTACACCATACACCACACACCCTACAGTATACACCTTAAACCCTACACCGTACACCCTACAAAGTGTTATCTGCCAAACATATCGGCATCATATATCGGCATAAATTATCGTCATCGGCCAGAGAGAAACCCATATCGGTCTACCTCTAGTGTGTGTGTATAATAAATATATATAAAATATATATAAAATATACACATAACTTGTTTACAAACAAATCTTTATTTTAATGAAATACTTTAACTATATATATACCTGCAATAATTTAAAATAATGACACTAAGAAACCTGTTTAAATATAAATTAATTTAAATAAGTATATTCTCTGGATTCCCGCATTTTAATTAATCTCTGCTAAAGATTAAATATAATTTATTTCTTGCAGCGAATCTATAAAATAAAATAAAAACATTTAAATCTTTTGGGATGCAGCAAAACGATGCTAACTGGCTAACACGCTACACTGAGGAAGAGCAGAATCTATGCTAAGCTAACATGCTAATTCATGCACTTACATTGGTTCGAGAGTTTTGGTGAGCCACGTCTTCAAGGCATCGAGGTTTTCAATAATCATTTCTCCAGAAGAAAAATAAGAAGTAAAGCAAAAATTAACAAAAAAAAATTATATGTGTTGAAGGTGGGAAAAAGTGCTAAGCTAATAACACACAACGGGCCTAGGAATGCTAATGCTAACGGCTCCCACAAGCCACACTACGCGCAGTTCGGACTGGTGGCTGCGAACATGTTACTGTGAACAGCGGGGCGTATTTGCGGTTTATATTTGCCCTTCTTGTAGAATGAGAGATGATACTTCTTTTCTAGGAAACGTCTTTAAAAAAAATCCCTGACACTTTTCTCGATTTTTCCTCTCTCCCCCCCAAAGTCTCTACGAATGGTGGCTGTTTACTCGCGTCACGAAATATCGCGAGAACGAGCTCTGCCCGTGATTTAGCGTTAGAAGTTATCGCGAGAACACAAGGCAACCAAAAATGGCCGCTAGAGGGCGATGAGTGGCAGGTCATTCATTAATTCATTAATTAATTTATTCATTAATTTATTAATTCATTTATTTATTAATTCAAGATTCCAAATGTTTATTAGTCACAAACACAGTTCTAGGCAAAATA
Organism: Silurus lanzhouensis; assembly: GCA_039877035.1. Taxonomy (NCBI): domain Eukaryota; kingdom Metazoa; phylum Chordata; class Actinopteri; order Siluriformes; family Siluridae; genus Silurus; species Silurus lanzhouensis. The sequence goes on along the minus strand of JBCEWE010000455.1, from coordinate 347,976 downwards.
AAACTATGCAACTTGCAGTAAAATGTCAACTCGATCGGTCGCTTCGAAATCAGCGTGAGGTGAGAAAATTAAAGAAAACAAGAAAATGTAGGAGAAATTATATTATATATTGATAAAGTGGTATTAAAAAAAAAAGAGCAAAATATGTTTAGATTTAGGCAGTGCCGTCTTGGATCTCTTTATCCATTAATTCATTAATTTATTAATTCATTCATTCAACTATTTATTTATTTCATAATTCCTTCATTCATATAATCATTCACAGACAGATTTACTGTCATGTCCAAGATTTGAATGTTGACTCACCTTATATGTGAAAGTGTCTTTTCTTGGATTTGGACATATAGTCCTAGATGTGTCTTGTCTTAAATGTGGATGTGTTCTCTTGGATTTAGATTTGTTGTGTCTCGGATTTGGATATGTCTTATTTTGAATATGTCTTGTCTTTTATTTGGATGTGTCTTATATTTATCATGTTTCAGATTTAGTTATGTTGTCTTACATTTGGATTTGGGAATTACATCTTGGATTTAGATTTGTTCTGTCTCGGATTTGGTTGTGTCTTGTCTTACATTTGGTCAGAAGTGGACAGTAAAGAAGTAAATGTCATTTTCTCACTGTACTTAAGTTAAGTTTTGTGTGAAATACTTTACTGAAGTATTTCAGTTTGGGGAGACTTTTACTTTACCTTCACTTCATTTCAAAGTCAAATATCTCATTTTTTTCTCGACTAAATTTTTTGAAATCAGTCGTTCCTTTTTATTTATGAGGATAAAAACATAACTGGTCAAACACACAGCAAGTCACCAATCAGTGTCAACATGCGAGAAAAAAAAAGCTTATTTGTACGATCAGGTCAATTCTCATATCATGTCACAGTGAATGAAGCTGGTCAGGACTCGGAGTCTGCACCCACCACCCAGAGAAGTTCCCTCACTCATACACACAGAAATGATAGATGGGGGTTGGGTGACGTCACGTCATTAGGAAGAACTGCATCCTAGATAAAATTATGGACGACAAAAAAGGTCAAAACACTCAAGAGCCCAATTTAGTAAAAGAGAAAAGAGGTATAGAGAAAACGTGTAAACGATAACGGTGTGTATGCAGCTCCATCACTCATCTCGTTATGAGGATAGTAAAGAGTAATGCATTTAATGAAATATAATTAATAACTGAACAGTAGTGTGAAAAAGTGTTGATCCAAAACACACTACCAAGTGTGCCTAGTCAAAATCCCGACATGAATCCTATTGAGATGCTGTGGCATGACCTTAAAAAGGCAGTTCATGCTGGAAAACCTTCCCAATTCTGCATAGTTGAGTCGAGCAAAATTCCTCCACAGCACAGTAACAGACTCATTGCAGGTTATCGCAAATGCTTGATTGCAGTTGTTGCTGCTAAGGGTGGCACAACTAGTTAATAGGTTTAGGGGGCAAACACTTTTTCACACAGGGCCATGTAAGTTTGGATTTTGTTTCCCCTCGATAATAAAAACCTTCATTTAAAACCTGCATGTTGTGTTCACTTGTGTCATCTTTTACTAATATTCAAATTAGTTTGATGATCTGAAACATTAAAGTGTCACAAACGTAAAAAAAAAAGAAGAAACCAGGAAGGGGGCCAACACTTTTTTACACTAATATATATCCTATGTCATGCTGTGTTTCCTGTTATGCTTTAACACATAAAAAAACATTTATTTTAGCTGCATTACATTATAAATGATAGTATGTAGTTTATAATCATGTGTGCAGCGACAAAACAATTACAAATGAACTGCTGTAGTTGGATTGGAGTTAAACAGCACTTAGTGATTTGGTTCCCTGTAATGAAGGTGATGTCATAAAGGTCAAGTCAAGTCAAGTCAAGTTTATTTCTATTGCGCTTTTCAAAACAGACATTGTCTCAAAGCAGCTTTACAGAAATCAACAGTTAAGGTGAATGGTGTGTATTTATCCCTGATGAGCAGCCGTGGCGACTGTGGCAAGGAAAAACTCCCTTAGATGTAATGAGGAAGAAACCTTGAGAGGAACCAGACTCAAAAGGGAACCCATCCTCATTTGGGTGACATCAAGAGTTTGATCATACAAACTCTAAAATATAGTTTCAACAATACAGAACACTGGAGAGTGAGAACTAACATGAGCACTGGAGTATAAGATTATATGTGATGTTCTTTCTACAGTCTTCTACAGTCTAAAACTAGGAGTTACTGAGCTCAACTTGAAAGGTTTTCTGTGATTGTGCTGATGTTCAGTAAGGGAGAATCTCCAGTGCAGTTAAAAAGGCTAATATATTAAAATACATATAAGGATATAGATGTTTGTATCTCATGGCTACAATTAGCCAAGGAGTTGTTTTGGTTCTGAGAGTTTGAAAATTGTGCACAATGATGTGTATTTAATTGTGCTATAAATGCATGTAGGTCCAGTGACGGTAACTGAAGCAGCTGAAACTAATCAATGGGGTCACGGCGTGGGTCAACCAGAGCGTCTTGAATCGAGAAACGCCATTGGCGCTTGGTGTATCTACTGATCACCAACATACAGTTCAGCATCAGTTCAACAGAACATTTAGAGAGGAATAAACGATGAAGAAACTCCAGACTCGAATTCGCCACAACACACGTGACCTCATTTGTGCATTTTTTTAAGTAGTTAAAAACCAGGTTTTTGGGTTCATGATCATTTTAATAGAAATGAATCAGTCTTTGAGTCATTAATATGATTCTATTAATAGATCAGTGTGCTGAGAGTCACATTCGAGTCTTTTCACATAAACTGAGGTGATTAAGTAAAGAGACTTGTGATAAAAATTATAATATGAACATTACAGTTGTAATAAATTATAGTACTTTGGATACTTAAGTACATTTGAGGGCAAAAACTTTTGTACATTTACTCAAGTGAAAGAGACACTTTTAGTTTTACTGGAGTCACATCTGACCTACTTTTACTCAACTACCTGCTTCAAGTACTTCATCCACCACTGCATTTGGATATGAATTGTCTTGTTCTGGATCATATAAATATATATATATACACCGTAATCTCCGGACTATAAAGCGCACCCATATATAAGCACTGAATTTGACAAAGATTTTTATTTTGAACATAAATAAGCCGCACCTGTCTATAAGCCGCTGTTTACACTGAAACTAATAAACTTTACACAGGCTTTAAAGAATGAAATATGTGAAATATGTTGTGGCTCCCTTAAGAGCAGAGCAGCATTTTGGAAATAACCTCCGGTTTTCCGCTATTACTGCATGTGTGCAAGACCGAGGAATATGTCCTTATTATTTTCTGATGCTGATTTCTAAGTTTCTTTGACTAACCCGTAACACTGTTGCCAAGAATAATAAAAAAGCATGAGTTTTGGAAACCTGTCTGTGCTTATATGATTTCTGTTGCAACCGGAGTTAGTGAGCTCCCCCTTTACCCAGACTCAACGCGTTACAACGGCTTGTATCTAAACAGTAGCCGACCAAGAAAATCATTGTTCACTGTCTTTCTTTCTTCCTTTCACATCTATTTCTCTCAGGAGTTTATCTTTTGGCATCGTCGTGCGTTTAAAAAAACTTTTCTTTCCCTGATGCCGTGCAGCTCAGAACACAGGTGAGGTGCGATTTTTCGTTTCCGTTCGGAAATTTCATTGGTCTAATGTTATGGGGCTCAGTGTTTTGGCTTGAAGTTTGTGAAACCGGGAAAAACCCAGGAAGCCGCTTCGTTGTTTAAGCCGCGGGGTTCAAAACGTGGGAAAAAAGTAGCGGCTTATAGTTTGAAAAATACGGTATATTAAACACAGAAAAGAATGAATCGGAGTGTTTGTGATTGTGTAGTTCTACTTAAAGTGATTCTTCAGCTGCTCAAAGAAAAAAAACGATGATATAAACCGACATTTCAGACCCCAACACACACACACACACACACACACACACACACACACACACACACACACACACACACTTATATGACGTGAACTTTTCGACACAACTTTAATAATCATTTATCCGAACGTGTATACAAAGCTTTTTTTTTTTTTTTTTTTTTTTTTTAATCTGTACAGATCAGCGAGACTTTCATTTCAAAACACGTCTCTCGACCGTTCGTACCTGGAAAGTGCAAAAAAAATAAATGACGATACAGACGACAAACAATCCGATCAAATAAAATACAAATCATGCTGTACATACAGTATATATAAATAAGCACAGATATACACACACATATCCATTGGTGACTGTTAAATCACAGGTCTGATAGTTTTATGATTATTTTGTATTTTTTTACACTGGAAGGAATGTGGCTGGAGGTGAAAGGTCACGAGCGGGACATGGCTCTGAATCACGAAAGGAAGCCTGGCAATAAAAAAAAAAAAAAAGGCACTCGATTTTCAGAACAGGGACGAAATCGTCAGGAAAAAGAAAAGCTAATAAGCAACAACAACAACAACAACATTTTTTAACAACATCTATACGTGTAAGAAGAGGAAGAAAACATTCACCAGGTTCAAAACAAAACAAAAGAGGTGGCATCAAAAGTTGCTTATGATGACTGGTCTTATGGGGTTTATTAGCTTTATCTCCATTTTGCAGCTCGAATACAGGAATGGGAAGCACTTCAACTGAACACACACACACACACACACACACACACACACACACACACACACACACACACACACACACACACACACACACACACACACACACACACACACACTCGGGCCACGTCCCAAACGCTAAAGCTCTGCTCCGGTTCCTGTGAAGCCCAAACTCATAAATACTCATAAATGAGATTCTTTATTTATCGCCTCTAATAATGTACAAAAAAAATTATCAATCGTCATGTGATGTAATAAATCGGATCCTACGACTTGATTTATGAACAAACCCTACGTCACTATTCGTAGCTGTTTATTTCGACATGTAACGTCCATCACGACGTCACTGATCTGCTGTTACTGAGAATCCGAAACGTGCACAAACTCCAGAAAAGTGCCGACTCTGAAGACTCCTTCCACAGATGTAATCAAGAGGTAAAAAAACCTCACTCCATCCAAGAGTCCACTTTTCCCAAAACCATTCGTTCTTCATCTTAGACGATGTCATGCATCTGTCTGGGGTGTGGAGGGCAGCATGTACGTGGCAGTTCTCATACTGTATCACAGGAAGACTTGGAAAACGTTGGTCGCTCACTGCGTTACAGAGTGGAATGTACCATTAGAATTAAAAGTGGGGGGGTGTATTGCTTTGTTGCTTAGAGTTATGATTACTGAAGCCCTTCATCCATGTAGTGTGAAGTTCAAAATCACTGATTCACCTTCATTTTAATAAATAATCCGCAATTCAAGTACGAATTTAAACACATTCAGAGTCACTCTCACACACACACACACACACACACACACACACACACACACACACACACACACACACACACCATTAATATATATATATACACATACACTA
>JBCEWE010000455.1:332500-340000 GCA_039877035.1 Silurus lanzhouensis | reverse complement strand
ACTTAAGTCTGTTTTAAAGGCTTTTGCCATGACAATATGAATTTCTGCTCCAAAACACCACACACACACCACACACACACACACCTGCTGCAGCACCTGCCACACCATACAGGTGGTGTCTCTGGAGCCGGAGATCAGGTGAAGCCCACAGTGATCCGTGGCTAAGCAGGTAATCACGTCTGTGGAAGACACACACGTACACACATTGTACTTGACGTGTAACAGCGTATACATCATTTACCTCTGTGTCTATTGTGTTCAGGTAATTGTATGGTGTGTGTGTGTGTGTTACCCATGTGACGGAGGTGCTGCGCTATTGTCCTCCCTTTCAGCAGTGACGTGACTCGGAGACTGTTGTCCCAGTGTCCTCCGCTGAACAGAAGTTTCCCATCATGAGACACAACAAACAGCTTGGTGGAGATGTCCACATCGGGAGCGAACGGCCCAGCGACGAACCTCTGCGTCCTAGACGGAGGAACGAAATAGGGTCGGGCAAAGATCTATCAAAATCCATTTCAAAATGCGTTTTTCTTTGCAAACGCTCCATGCATTGGTCTATTTGATCTGTTCCTTTACCCCGACTCAGCTGATTAAGTAAACAATGTTTGATAGCAACAGCTTTTCATTGGTTGAGTCACACAATAAATCCCACATCTGCAACCAGTTAACAGATCAAATATTCACATCAATATTCCTGTGATCTTCTAGATGAAGGTCAGTTTTTAAGTAACCAACAGTTTAATGTTAAAGAACATCCAGCGTAAAACATATGCCAAATCAAATATGCAGATCATTTGCTTTATAGATGTTGATGGAGAAGTATAGAGAAGGTCAGAAGTTGTTGCATTGTGTGTTTGTGGATTTAGAGAAAGCGTACGACAGGGTGGAAAGAGAGGAATTGTGGTATTGTATGAGGAAATCAGGTGTGTCAGAGAAGTATGTGAGGGTGGGGCAGGACATGTATGAGAACAGTGTGACAGCAGTGAAGTGTGCAGTAGAAACAACAGACTGGTTCAAGGTGGAGGTTGGACTGCATCAAGGATCGGCTCTAAACCCTTTCCTGTTTGCAGTGGTGATAGACAGGTTGATGGACGAGGTCAGACAGGAGTCTCCATGGACTATGATGTTTGTGGATGATATTGTTATTTGTGGTGAGAGTAGGGAGCAGGTTGAGAAGAGCCTGGAGAGATGGAGATATGCGCTGGAGAGAAGGGAGATGAAAGTCAGTAGGAGTAAGACAGAGTACATGTGTGCGAATGAGAGGGAGGGCAGTGGAGTGGTGCGGTTGCAGGGAGAAGAGGTGGAAAAGGTGGAGGAGTTCAGGTACCTAGGGTCAACAGTTCAAAGAATTGGAGAGTGTGTTAAAGAAGTGAAGAAAAAAAGGCAGGCAGGGTGGAGTGGGTGGAGAAGAGTGATAGCAGGAGTGATTTGTGATAGAAGAGTATCTTTAAGAGTGAAAGCTAGAGTTTATAGGACTGTGGTAAGACCTGAGATGTTGCATGGTTTAGAGACAGTGGTATTGAGTAAAAGACAGGAGGTGGAGCTGGAGGTAGCAGAGCTGAAGATGTTATGGTTTTCATTGGGAGTGACGACGATGGACAGGATTAGAAATTAGTTTATTAGAGGGACAGCACATGTAGGACATTTTGGAGACAAGGTGAGGGAGGTGTGATTGAGATGGTTTGGACATGTTCAGAGGAGGGACATGGGGTATATCAGTAGGAGAATGCTGAGGATGAAGCCTCCAGGAAGGAGGAAAAGAGGAAGACCAAGGAGGAGGTTTATGGATGTGGTGAGGGAAGACATGCAGGTAGTTGGTTTGAAAAAGGCAGCTGTAGAGGACAGGGGGGTATGGAGACGGATGAACCGCTGTGGCTACCGCTAATGGGAGGAGCCGAAAAAAGAAGAAGGAGGACACCTATTTGAAAGCTGGCAGCCTGCACATTTTTTACCTTCGATACCTTTTTTTCTGTTCTGATCTCAACAAGTCTGGGCGAAATACTGAGCAGGCACCAATCAGAGGCTGCATTTTTATGATGTCATCATGTAGAACTTCTTACAAAGTATTTTACAGTATTTTAAAACTACAAAAATACAAAATATGAAGCCATTTTCATCAACTCTCTCAAATACAAAATACAAAATGGTGGAGCATCTGAATAAAAAGCGCTCACTTCTGATTGGCTACAGTGGGGTCTTTGATGAAGGTGAAGTAGTTGGAGATGTTTCTGTCGTAAGGGAGCCAGCCGTGAGTTCCTATCAGGCAAGTTTGACTCATAGTCACCTACACACACACACACACACACACACACACACACACACACACACACACACACACACACACACACACACACACACACACACACACACACACACACACACACACACACACACACACACACACAAATGCACAAAATGTGAAAATTATGTTACAGAACCACAAATACACACAATAATGGTAGAAGACTATTAGGGGCGGGGCTTATTGCTATTAGTAATGGCTGGAACTCACCAGCGTGTCCGGGCTGCCCTGAGAGATGAACGAGTGTGACTGATTCTTCGGGACTGCTGCTTTCACCAGGGGGACGTTATCACTGATCCCCTACACACACACACACACACACACACACACACACACACACACACACATTTTATATATATAATAACTCAGCAAAAAAAATTGTCTAAATAACTGATAACAAAAGTAAATACACCCTCAGTGAACATATAAAAACTGTGTCCAATATTTCGTGAGCCCGACTGATATCGATCACTGCTTTAATCCTCCTGGGTATGGAATTCACCAGGTTGTTGCTGGGATCCTCTTCCACTCCTCTATAATGACATCACAGAGCTGCTGGTTGTTAGATGTTTAGTGCTTCTCCACCTTCTGCTTGAGGAGCCCCACTGGTGCTCAGTAGAGTTCAGGTCTGGAGACATACTTGCCCACTCCATTACCTTCAGCTTCCTCAGCAAGGCACTTGTCATCTTGGCTCTGTGTTTGGGTTGTTATTATGTTGGAAAACTGTGGTTCAGCCCAGTTTCTGAAGGGAGGGCATCATGTTTTGTTTCAGAATGTCACAGTACATATAGGAGTCCATGTTTCCCTCAAAAGACCACAGCTCCCCAGTACCAGCAGCACTCATGCAGCCCCGGACTAGGATGCTACCACCACCATGCTTGACTGTAGGCAAGACACAATTTTACTGGTTCTCCTCACCAGTGTGTCACCACACATGCTGAACACCATCTGAGCCAAACAAGTTTATCACAGTCTCATCAGACCACAGGATATGGTTCCAGTAATTCATGCTCTTGGACAGGTTGTTCTTTAGCAAAATTTATGAGAGCTTTCCTGTGAGCAGCTTCAGAAGAGGCTCCTTCTGGGGGGACGGCCTGCAAACAAACTTGTTTCAGTGTTCAGCATCTGGTCTGGACCTTCCTCTTCTGCAACCTCTAAAACAATGCTGCAGCACTGATGCGTCCTTTTATTAAAGCAGCTTCTGCATCTGACATACAGCACGAGGACTTTGATAGACCCTTGCGAGGCCTGAGTGCAACCCGTCTTGGAAAAACTCTGTATGAACCTGACCACTGTACTGTAACTCAGTTTCAGGGTGATACTGATCTTCTTAAAGCCTGGTCATCTTTGTGGAGAGACAATTAAAATTCTCAAATCCTCTAAAATATTTGTCACGAGGTGCCATGTTGAAAATCCAGTGGTCAGTGTGGGAGAATTGAACTTATAGGCACCAAACTTAAAGCGTTTTTAAAATCATATTTACATGATTCATTGAACTCACCTCCACGAAAAACGACTTGAGGTCAGTGAGGTGTTCGAAGATGTTAAGTGGACACGTCTCGAGTCGGGATTTCCTCTTCTCCAGCTCCTCCAGCGTGAGCCGGACAGGATGAGGCTCCTAAACACACACGTACACGAACCTTAGAACTACACTACCCACAAGACTGATGTGTACTTCATCAAGCTTTAGTGTGTTTGGATTCTACCTTTAACAGCTGGCACGGTGTCTGCCCGAAGTTGCTGATCATTCCCTCTAGAGCTTTCCTCTCCTTCTCATCTGTGATTGCGTCCAGATCTACAGCACCTGAAACAGAGAAGCTCCTTCCATTACACATGAACTGATTATAACAGGGTTTTCAACAGCCATGCTGAGGAACTCATCAAGTGACCTGAGATGACCCCAGACAGCTGCTTCTTTGTAGTATTCAAATTCAAAATGTATTTATACAGAGTACGACATGCATAAATACACACACATACCTGAATTAAACACACGGGATGGATGGATATGTATGACAAGATGAGGAAAGCTCTCAGCTGTCCAAACAATGGACTAACAATGGACACATAGAGGAGGAGAAGGAAATTCTACCTCGGGTCCCCACCGAGGAGAAAACTAGCTGCACTTTAATAGATGTCACCATAACAATTCACACGTTTTCCGCCTCCCTGAAACTCGCCCGTAAATACCGCTACATACGGCCTACTCTGTGTTCTAGCAATATTTACTTTTTTCTGTAAATCTTACTTTCATTTATTTCACTGCCATTATACTGCATTTTAAAACAATACAGTTCCAAACTGTTTTTCTCAATACAGTTCCAATATGTTCTTCTCGCTCTCCCTCTCTCTCCAAAATGTTCTTCTCGCTCTCTCTCTCCAAAATGTTCTTCTCGCTCTCTCTCCAAAATCGAGCTCTCTCTCGCTCGAAGAACATTTTCGAGGGAGAACGAGAAGAACATTTTGGAGAGAGAATGAGAAGATTAGTTTGGAACTGCATTGAGAAGATTAGTTTGTAACTGCATTGAGAAGATCAGTTTGGAACTGCATTGAGAAGATCAGTTTGGAGCTGCATTGAGAAGATCAGTTTGGAACTGTATTGGGAAGATCAGTTTGGAACTGCATTGAGAAGATCAGTTTGGAACTGCATTGAGAAGATCAGTTTGGAACTGTATTGGGAAGATCAGTTTGGAGCTGCATTGAGAAGATCAGTTTGGAACTGTATTGGGAAGATCAGTTTGGAACTGCATTGAGAAGATCAGTTTGGAACTGCATTGGGAAGATCAGTTTGGAACTGCATTGGGAAGATCAGTTTGGAACTGTATTGGGAAGATTAGTTTGGAACTGCATTGAGAAGATCAGTTTGGAACTGTATTGGGAAGATCAGTTTGGAACTGCATTGAGAAGATTAGTTTGGAACTGTATTGGGAAGATCAGTTTGGAACTGCATTGAGAAGATCAGTTTGGAACTGTATTGGGAAGATCAGTTTGGAACTGTATTGGGAAGATTAGTTTGGAACTGCATTGAGAAGATCAGTTTGGAACTGTATTGAGAAGATTAGTTTGGAACTGTATTGGGAAGATCAGTTTGGAACTGCATTGAGAAGATCAGTTTGGAGCTGCATTGAGAAGATCAGTTTGGAACTGTATTGGGAAGATCAGTTTGGAGCTGCATTGAGAAGATCAGTTTGGAACTGTATTGGGAAGATCAGTTTGGAACTGCATTGAGAAGATCAGTTTGGAACTGTATTGGGAAGATCAGTTTGGAACTGCATTGAGAAGATCAGTTTGGAGCTGCATTGAGAAGATTAGTTTGGAACTGTATTGAGAAGATCAGTTTGGAACTGTATTGAGAAGATCAGTTTGGAACTGCATTGAGAAGATTAGTTTGGAACTGTATTGAGAAGATCAGTTTGGAACTGTATTGAGAAGATTAGTTTGGAACTGTATTGAGAAGATCAGTTTGGAACTGTATTGGGAAGATCAGTTTGGAACTGTATTGAGAAGATTAGTTTGGAACTGTATTGAGAAGATTAGTTTGGAACTGTATTGAGAAGAGCACTTTGGAACTGTATTGTTAGTGAGTCTTCTCCTGATTTCTCCTCCCCATCCTGATTTCCAAATATCGGCATCGGCCAGAGAAAAACCCTGTATCGGTCGACCTTTGATTGAGATCATGATTAGTATCAGTGCAGCGTTAGTTTGATTACCTTCATATGTGCAGTAGTAGAAGACGTTGAGGGCCTCGACTGCGTCCGGGCCTCGCTGCTTATAACCGAATATCAGATCGATCCACTCATGAAGGTGTGCGGAGACATACTCTGATTCCTACACACACACACACACACACACACACACACACACACACACACACACACACACACACACACACACACACACACACACACACACAAGCACAATTAAATATTCGATCTGAATCTTCTTCATGCACATCGTGTTTTGTTCATGTGCTCCGTTCTGTCTATATTGTAATCGGGTTAGTGAAGCGCAGATGACATCATCAACGTGCGACTTACCAGGGCTTTACGATGCTTATAAATGAAGTCCTCTGGAGATTTGGCCCATTTGGGCAATATGACATTATTCACACGCTCTTTAGAGAGCTGCAGACGACCCAGATCAAAGTCTGGCAGAGAGAGAAAGAGATAAAAAAATTAAATAATAAAGAGAGAGTGATCAAAATCCGTCTCAACAATCATTACACATTTATTTTTTTCAGACATCTGTCAATCATGCACCACCAGAATGAAGCCCCGCCCACAATCGCTCCTCACCGTTCTGATTCTCCAGGAACTCTGGGAAGTAGAAGAACTCAGGGATGAGCTCTTTGACATCGTTGGGGTTGTCCATGAGTGTCTGCCATGTGGCTGGGATGGAGTGAAACTGTCGGTCTGCACAGTCAAACCTACAGCAGAAAGAGAGAGCGCATTATTGCCAATCAAAGACAGAAGGATGGATAGAGATTGAGGGATGCAAAAAAAGGGATAAGGGATGGATAGAGAGAGAGGGATCAGTGCAGAGGAATGGGGGATGGATAGCAAGTGTGGAACAGAGAGAGAGAGACGAGTGCAGAGGAACGAGGGATCGATAGAGAGTGAGGGACAGATAGAGATAGAGAGAGGAGTGCAGAGGAACGAGGGATGGATAGCGAGTGAGGGACAGATAGAGAGAAAGGGATGAGTGCAGAGGAATGAGGGATGGATAGAGAGTGAGGGATGGATAGAGAGAGGGACGAGTGCAAAGGAACATGGGGTTGGATAGAGAGTGAGAGACAGATAGAGAGAGGGACAAGTGCAGAGAAAGGAGGGATGGATAGAGAGAGGGACGAGTGCAGAGAAACGAGGGATGAATAGCGAGTGAGGGACAGATGGAGAGAAAGGGATGAGTGCAGAGGAATGAGGGATGGATAGAGAGTGAGGGATGTATAGAGAGAGGGACGAGTGTAGAGGAACGAGGGCTCGATAGAGAGTAAGGAATGGATAGAGAAAGGGACGAGTGCAGAGGAACGAGGGATGGATAGAGGGAGGGCTCTGACCTGCCGCTCTGCAGTTGGATGTGCAGGGAGGTGAAGGGTTCGACTCGGATTAGGTAGTGCATCACTCCTGCAGCGTTTGAGTAATGAGTGCCGTAGTGAAAGCGGTCTATGGTCCCTGTGGGGTCTTCAAAACTATCATACC
>JBCEWE010000455.1:297500-330000 GCA_039877035.1 Silurus lanzhouensis | reverse complement strand
GAAGTAGTTGGTCTGATCGATGAGGAAGATCTCGAGAGCTGAGCGCCGGAGGTTGTACCTGCGCAGGTGAATCTCTCTGATCTGAGACAGAGGCCATTTGAAATCCTGACCCACACCTAAAAACACACAAACACACACACACACACACAGTATTAGTAACATCAGACGTTGATTTGAAGAGAGGTTGCGTGTAATTCTTGAAATTTTCAGTGACCACACATTTTTTATAATTTGTGTCACACACACACACACACACACACACCCACACACACACACACCCACACACACACACACACACCCACACACACACACGCACGCACTCACTCACTCACCCTCCTCTTTCTCAGTGCTGCTGTCATAAAAGTAAATGTGCTGGTTGGTGATCTCCAGCCGACCAGGAAAAACATCCACCACAGTGACCAGCTCACAGTCCTCCATCATCATCAACTTCTCCTTCTGACTCGCATCCTCATCCCCCTCCCTGAGAACAAGACAAAGCAGGCAATTACCCACAACTATATGTGTGTGTGTGTGTTACAGATACTGTTACTAATTCAGCACCCAGGTGTGTGTGATTTGTTCCTGCCCATGCAAAAACTAAACGTTTGTCTGAAACGTGAATAAATACAGAAGATGAGGTGAGGCAGGTCTGCTGTGTGGAGATCTGCAGCTGTGTATCAGATCTATAAAGCTATCAGGAGGAGTTTGGCGCCTCCAGAGTGGAATCTACAACAATGAGCCGTAAAGGCATCTCAGAGTTCAGTCACTGAACAGCATATAGTTTAAAGGAGAAATCGGTGGATGTGATAATAAACTGATATTTGATGCGACTGACTGATAAAAATATTGAGCGAGGGATAAATGGATGGATGAATGGAACAATGGACTGTTGGATGATGTTATTGATGGTTGATGGTTGGTTGGGTGGATGGATGGATGGGTAGGTGGATCATTGGATGGATGGATGGATGGATGGATGGCTATAAAGTCAATGGTTATATAGAGTGATGGATGAAATTAGTGATGGTTGGCTAAATTGACTGATGGATAGATAGATGGAAGGATGGGTGGAAGAATAAATGGTTAGGTGGATGGGTGGAGATGGGTAGATGTGATAATGAACTGATATTTGATACGACTGACTGATTAATAAAGGGATTAATAGATGGATGAACTGATGGAGCAAAGTTCAAAGGTAGTGATGGATGAATGATTGTATGGATGGAATAATGTACTGATGGAAGATGTTGGTGATGGATGGATGGATGGATGGATGTCCATAAAGTCAATGGTTATATGGACAGATGGATGGGTGAATGGGTGGAGAGATAGATGGAAGAATGGATATGTGGAAGGATAAATAGATCAGTGGATGATTAAAATAATGTGCTGTTGGATGTATGAATATTTGGATGGATACATGGCTATACAGACGGATAGATAGAGAGATGAATGGAAAGACGGTTGGACAGAATATGCAATTGACTGCTGGACGAATTAATAAAAAAGATCAACACATTAATGGTGGGTTGATGGATGAATATGTGTGTGTGTGTGTGTGTTCTCTCACTGTGTGCTCCCACTTGGATCTTCCTCAGGAAGCTCCAGGATTTCGTCCTCGAGGTCACTGACCTTTACTTGCTTCACAGCCTCCAACAACAAAGACTCTGTGTTCACCTGCTGATGCTGCACACCTGTAACACACACACACACACACACACACACACACACACACACACACACACACACACACACTTATAGACCGCTAATAAAAAAATAAAAATATCTAAAACATAATAAAATACAGTAATAAAAAAATCATGCTTTTGTAAAGTGTGTGTGTGTGTGTGTGTGTGTTTTACCCAGATTGTCTCTCAGAGCACTAGCCTCTCTGTGAAGGTCGAAGTTGTAGTTCCTCACCAGCTTCAGACGCATACGAGAGTAATTCTCTGCGCTCGACAACTTCCAGTGCATCTTCTGTTGCTCCCTACACACACACACACACACACACACACACACACACACACACACACACACACACACACACACACAGCTAAATCTCTATGTGTATTTATCATACAATTTACCCATAATCCCTATAAACCAGGGACACACACGTACCTGTAAGCCCAGGGTCCTCTGTCCCCTAGGAGAGACCTCCGCGCTGCCTTCCACTGCCTGATGATGGCGCTGTTCTGCGTGTGCATCTGCTTCAGCATGCTGTTGTACCTTAGGTTCTCCTGACGAGCTCTTCGACTGAAAGGCTCCACAAACTGATCCTGTGGAAAATAAAATAAATGTTTTTACCAAGAAAAGAAAAACACACACACACACACACACACAATATTCCATTTGTCTCTTTCTCTCTCTCTCACACACACACACACACACCATCTCATTAACATCATCAACACCACTACAAGGTTTGTGTGTGTGTGTTAAAATTTATTCCATTTGTTTTCAGTAGCCTTGTAATTTCTCTCTCTCTCTCTCTCTCTCTCTCTCTCTCTCTCTCTCTCTCTCTCTCTCTCTCTCTCTCTCTCTCACACACACACACCCACACCCACACCCACACCCACACCTGAAACTGGGCCTATAAGATCTAAGGATCTCCTATTTAATGCTAATGTAAAAGTGTACATTCCCACCCCCACCCGTAGCGTATGTTATACCTGAAAGCGGATCTTGCTCTCTCCTCGCTCTCTCTCCCGCCGGTGCAGGTTCCTCATAAAAGATTCGTAGCAGTCCTTCCAGTATAAAGCCATGTTCTCGTGTCCTTGACTGAACATCTCAATCTCGTACTGCTTCATGTACGGGATGATCTAAGCATCAAAACAAAGGCTCTTACAGGAATGGAAAAACTACCTTTACATTCACAGCATGTAGCAGAGGCAGTAACTACAGCAGCTTACAGTTACAGTAAACAAGCAAAAGTTTGTGGACACCTGGAGATGTTCCACCAGATGATGTAGTGTGCTTGTGGAGATTTGTGATCATTCAGCCACAAGGGAAGGTTATAGAAGTCAGGTATAAAAGAATTAATGGATGGATGAACTGATGGAACAAAGTATAAAGGAAGTGACAAATTAATGAATAGATTGGTAGATGGATGGATGGATGGATGGATGGATAATGATTAGATGGACAGTGGGATGAAATTAGTAATGTATGTCTTAACTGATGAATAGATGTATGAATGGATGGCTAGATGGATGGATATGAATGTATACCTAATATAAAATATATTATATTATGGTATATTTCATTATTTATAATATATAGTAAATGATTGATAGATGGCCAGACAGACGGACAGACAGATAGACTGGCAGACAGACAGACAGACAGACAGCTGGATGAATATATATTTAGATGGATGGGAATAATGTACTGATAGATAAATAAATGGATAGATGGATCGATAAATGGTTAAACAAATAGATGGATAAAGAAATAAATTAAGCGTTTTTTATTGTGTAACATTCTAATCCATATTTAGTCTCAATTTGCTGTTATTATAACCTCCATTCTGCTGGGAAGATGTTCTTCTAAATTCTAGATTGTGATTCCGGAGATCTCCTTCAGCCACAAGTTAAGGTTAGTAAAGAATGGATGGAAGGATTGATGGACTACTGGATGAAGTTAGTGATTGATGGATAGGATGGATGGATGGATGGAGGGATATCTGGAAAGATGGCTGATGCGTAATGGTTACATAAATTGATGGTACTGCAATGATGGACTGATGGAGGAAATTAGTGATTGATATCGAAATTGATGGATGGACAGATTGATCAACGGAGAGATGGACAGGTATATGAATATATGGTTTGATGGATGGTTGGATGACTGGAACAATGTACTGATGTACTGGGAGCTATCACAAACACACGCACGCGCACACATACACGCACACACACACTTACATATTTATCGAGGTACACCCTCCATTCAGGTGAACTGCAGTAGAGCTGGAAGTCCTCAAAGAAAGAAGGGCTTCCGTTGCAGTTCGGGAGTGAGGGAAGATGCAGCTCCATGTACAGCAGCTTGTGCACTTTAGAAAGTAGAGTTCGGAGCAGAGGGACCAGGAATGCATACATCTCCTCTTCTCTTCTCTTGCCATCAACCTCTCCATCCTTCTTTCCCTTGTCTGTCTCCCTCTGTTGGCTGAGAGAGCTCTGGAGGATGCACTCGACCCGGCCGAGCAGGAAACACGCCTCGTCCTGAGACTCCACCGTCTTCATTTGCAGGATTCCGTTCAGCTTCGCCGTTGCCATGGCACACACCTTACACATACACACACACACACACACACACACACACACACACACACACGCACATATTTCATTTAGAAGGCGTGAGAGTGGTCTCTACCAGAGGTGTACGATATATATCGTCTAAGATAACCGTTTTCATTATCGATGTGCGATTTGATATCGAATATCTCGCAAAACACAAACACACCTACAAGAGCGCACGCGTACATCACGTGATGACGTCTAGCAGGTCAGACTTGTGCATGTTTACATCGCGTTCTTTCGCTGCATGATTCAGTCCATTAATGTGCATTTAGAATGACCAAACAATTCATTATATGGGGCCAGAACATGTGTACTTTTATATCATTTCATACAGTTCATCAGTGTCACGTGGAATCAGTGCGATTACAAACGTGATCTTGTTTATTGAATTGTTGTATAAAATCAGTAAGTTAATATTAAGAGACTCATGTTTTAGACACCCCACTGCCCGTTTTGACTCTATTTTAATACAAAAATAAACTCGAACATGTTTTGCGTCTCTGAGCAACACGATGGTGTTTCGCTCCTGAATGAATCACTCGTTTAAATGATTCAGTTCAATCAATTTGACTCACTTAAACACTGATTTGCAGTTTAAAAAGTATTTTTCCATTTTAAAACGAATCTCAAATATCAGCATTTCTGCAGAAAATTTTCTGCTGGTTTCACAAAGTCAAAGTTAAGACTTTTTAAGACCGTTAGCAACTGGCCTTAACCGAGCCCTAAATTCGTTTTCAAGCCGAATATCGTTAAACTTGCACTTCCCCATAGTTGAAAACTAAAATACAAAAAAACCTAGCCTGAAAATTAGAATTTTACATTTTTACACTAAAAAGTCAGCATTAAGCAAACTTTATTTTAAATGTGGTACAAAAACGGGCTTCCGTAGTGTTTAACTGTCCAGAGCACTTCAGAGTTTAGTAAGTGGTGCATCAGTAACAATGGTCCGTGGGGAAACAGTGCCCCGTGTGTAGTTAAATGGACACACTTTAGATGCAGCTTCTGTTTTCTCTGTTTTGCAAAGATGCTGATACTGTTGTTGATACTGATTTGCTTGGGAACAGCCCAAAAAAAAATGCCTATAGAAGGTAAAAAAATATTTATTCAAACTTATTGGAAAAGATGAATCTCTGCTGTGAACTGAACACCACACAGAATATGAAGAATATCACAAATTTTAGGAGTCAGCTGTCCACAGACGTCCATAAGCTACCAGCACAATAACACACTCGGCAAAATATCGCCTAATTATCGTTATCCATCAAATCCAAAATATCAATTTTTTTTGTTAATATCAGACCCCCTCAAATCTCTAGCACAGATTCCTAACCTGTTTTAAAAACAAGAAATGTGTGTGTGTGTGTGTGTGAATGTGGACCTCATACACACTTACCTGTGGGTTAGGCTGAGCCATAAACCCAAGTAAAAGCCTGAGGCCGAGCTGGGAGAGCTGGTGCCACTGTGTACCCGCAGTGTACCACACCATGAGGCCATCCATCAGCGTGACCGTGTCCTCCAGCAGCCTTTCGCTCCACAGCGCCGGGTTCACCAAGCCTTCAGCCTGCAGGAAGTCCTGCACCACGTCCAGCAGGCGCACCGCGTTTTCTGTGTGCTCAGGCAACATGGCTGCCACACACTCCCGGTTATCGCTCACAGCGAGCTCCAGCATCCGCTCCAACAGACTGCGCGCGCGCACGCACGCACACACACACACACACACACACACACACACACACACACACACACACACACACAGCACTCCCTATTAGAATCAGATTTTAAAAAAACTAATAAATTAAAGAAATCACCAAATAAGTGGTGTACCAGAGTTTGATGTGGTCTACGGGCAGCAGGAGCTCGTTAGCCGTGCCCAGTTTGGTCAGAGCTGAGAAGACCTGCCCCCTCTCCAACCAGGCTGCATCATCAGATCCAGGAATGCCTTTCCACATCACACACAGCACCATCTCCAAAACCATCCGCCCCAACTCCTCCTCTGTGGGCTACACACACACACACACACACACACACACACACACACACACACACACACACACACACGAGAGTGAATAGATGGATGTATTATATAAGCAAATGTATTTTACAACGATGGACGGATGGACGGATAAACGGACGGACAGTTTGGACAGGTCAGTAAAAAGATGAATAAATGGTGAGATATAAAGATGGATGGACGGATGGGTTGGTGTATATACAGATTGATGGATATATGAATAACTGAATGAATGGACATGGATGTGTATGGATAAGTGTGTATATGGGTATGTGGATGAATGAAAGTGGATGGATGGATGGATGGATGGATGGACGGACAGGAAGGTGTATAAATTGTACAGGGCAGAAAATGGAAGGATAAATTAATGGATGGATAGACAGGTAAATGTATAGATTGCACAGGTCAGTAAAAGGATAGATAAATAAATGGCTGCATAAATATATATATATATTATATATACACATATGAATTGATAGAATAATTGAATAGATAGATGAGTTGTTAAATGAGTGTATATGGGTACGAGGATGAATGAATGTTTGGTGTGAACAGGAGAAATGGATCTATGAATAAGTTGGATGAAAGGGTGAATTGATAGACTGAATGGGGGAGTGGCTTATACAGGTAGGTGAGAGAATGGATAGACAGATAGATGATGGATGGATGGATGAATAGATAGATGGATAATTGTGAATGAATGGACGTTTGAGGATGGACAAGTGGGTGTGTATGGGTGACGGATGGATGGATGAATTGACGAGTTGGTGAATGGAAGAACAGATTCTATTACACTGCACAACAGAGTTTTTGCTTCTTGAACACTGTTGGGGTTCTTTATAGATCAGTGTCTGCTGATCACAAAAATCACATCCAAATTCGCCCGTCACATAAAGTTTAATTGCAATCTTTAGTTTTTTCATGTTTCTTCTTATAGTTCTGTCCAAAAATGCAGTCTGGGTATGTCCAGGCATGAACTCAGGGCATGCTGGAAGCTGTTCTGTGAAAGTTTGCAGAAAAGCCTTCAAAGAAGTTGTTGTCAATTACAGAGCCCAACATTACACTCAGCTGGTAGACAAACTTCTCCATGTATACAAAACAACGAAGTGCGACATGTCACTCAAGATTCATTTCCTCCACTTGGACTTCTTCCCTGCAAATCTCGGTGCTGTCAGTCATTACAACAATAGAAAAACGATATCATTGCACCTGGAATCAATCACGATTGCGGACTGCTGTTGGACACTGCAACATGATGCACCAGACATTGAATACAAACGAAAATCAGGAGCGAAACTCTTATAATCATGTTGAACTTATTAGAACGTATTAGAAACAAACATGATTTAATACGGTATTGTGGGTAAACGGTTAACTGTCTACTTCTCAGAGTTCCAACGTGATGCAGCAAAACCAAAACTAGGTTTGTGCATAACCACCAGGAAGTGAAAACTTGTTGTGCAGTGTTATCACGGTCCTCCACACACACACACACACACACACACACACAACATTTTACCTCTGCACTGTTGAAAGACTCTCCCAGAGAGACATTATCGCTGAACAGGAAGCTGTCGTCTCCCAAACAGGAAGTGGTTTCTCGGTCGGGGACGGTACCAGGGAAAGGTTTGGCGTTCTCCATCGGTGATGGCGTCTGACTCCCGCTGTCTCCCTGTTCGAGTGCATGAACTTGACTCAGGTCCAGACTCAGCCCCCGCCTCTGTGGCGTCTCGCTGGGCGTCTCAGACAGAGACAGCACTTCTCCGTTCTCCTCTAGACTCTCTCCACAAGCGGGAAGTTCGGCCCGGCTCGAGCCGATGCTGCCCAGGCTGGCCGAGTCGGCCCGGCCCGAAACCGACCCAGAGTCACCGCTGCAGCTCCGTACCAACACACGGATCAGCGTGTCCTGCCAACAGGCCTGACGGGATATTTGCAACGCTGCGTCTGTCTGAGACTGTACCAGGGAATATAACTACACACACACACACACACACACAATTACAAATATAAATAAATATAGATTGCTTTTATAAAAATCCCCCTTATTTCGATGTTGCACACATAATTCGACCCCTCAGATCTCTTACCCTCTTGCAGACCAGCATGCGAACACTCAGATCAGCCCGATGAGTCAGCTGCACCAGAGCCATCAGATCCTTATAGTTCACCACAGAGTCTAGAGTACAAAAGGTCATAAGGTCAGAGCCAGTATTTCAAAAGATCTATCACATCCCTCTTATTGTGCATCAGTTCTGTTTCTTGGTTATGCCTCTGTTCCTCACTCTGAGGAACAGGAAACGAGTCGGGAACGGAAGGAAACACAGAATAAATGAGACGTTTTTGGAATCTGTCTATAGACACATTGACCTTCTTCTTATCTGCCAATATGATATGAGCGTTATGATGTTCACACAAACCTGTGTGGAGGATTTGGTTGAGGAGGCACTTGATGAGCGTGGGGGTGATGTGAAGGTCAGGGAGAAGGAGCGTGAGCCCGGAGTAGCCCACTTCTCGCAGTCTCAGTCGCTGCTTGCTCTTTTCATAGACGCGGTCACACCTGAGCATGCGCTCAAACAGCTACACACACACACACGCGCACATAGACGAAGTCAGTATGAGGTAACAGGGTTTACTGTTTAACATTACTGTTTTACATTACAGAAACATAAGCCAAACACCAACACACACTGACATTCCAGATACACAGTAAATCAGTGTGATTGTATCTATTAGAGGTTGACCGATTGATCAGGCTGATTTTTAGCATTTTTTAATTAATCAAATGTAATTAAATTAGGCAGGCGCATCTCAAAAAAACATGCTTGAACGTTCTGCCTAAGATGGTAAATATTGGTGTGTAAAATAGAAAATGTTGGTGTAGGATGGTGAACATTGGCCTAAGATGGTTAATATTGGTGTGTAAAATAGAAAATGTTGATGAAGGATGGCGAACATTGGGCTAAGATGGTAAATATTGGTGTGTGAAATGCAGAATGTTGGTGTAGGATGGGGAACATTGGCCTAAGATGGTTAATATTGGTGTGTAAAATAGAAAATGTTGATGTAGGATGGCGAACATTGGGCTAAGATGGTAAATATTGGTGTGTGAAATGCAGAATGTTGGTGTAGGATGGGGAACATTGGCCTAAGATGGTTAATATTGGTGTGTAAAATAGAAAATGTTGATGTAGGATGGTGAACATTGGCCTAAGATGGAAAATATTGGTGTGTAAAATGCAGAATGTTGGTGTGGGATGGTGAAAATTGGCCTAAGATGGTAAATATTGGTGTGTAAAATAGAAAATGTTGGTGTAGGATTGGGAACATTGGCCCAAGATGGTAAATATTGGTGTGTAAAATGCAGAACACTTGTCTTATATGGTGAAAGTTGGTCTTAAATGACAAATACAGATGTGTAAAATAAAGATATTTGGTGTAGGATGGTAAAAGTTGCTGTAGGATGGTGAACAATGGCCTAAGAACAAATATTGGTGTGTAAGATGGTGAACATCAGCCTATGATTGTAGATATTGGTGTGAATGTTGGTGTAAGATGGTGAACATTGGCGTAGGATGGCAAATATTGGTGTGAAAGATGCTAAATGTTGGTGTAGGATGGTGAACATTGGCCTTAGATGGTGTAAAAAATGCAGAATGATGCTGTAGGATGGAGAACGTTGGCCAAATATGAATGTTGGTGTGAGATGGTAAATGTGGCCATAGGACAGTGTTTATTGGCCTAATTAAAGCAAGTATTGGTGTCTAAGATGCACAATTTTGGTGTAAAGATGGTGATCATTAAACTAAGGTGGTAAATATTGGTGTGTAAGATGGTGAATGTTGGTGTACAGTGGTAAACTTAGGAAAGGAACATTGGCTTGTAACCTTGAAGATAAGCTCTCTGAGACGGTCCGAGTATTTGTGATTGAGCAGCAGGGCATAGCAGGAGTCGGCCGTTCCCGGTTCGAACAGCAGCAAGAAAAGCTGGTCGCGCGATACACTCATCTGGAGAAGATTCAGCAGCAGCTCCAAAATACTGCACAACTACAACACACAAAATACAAACACAATCAATAACATCAACATTACAAATACACAAACCATTCAGTTTTAAACAATATTCACTTTGAGGTAAACATACACACTGCAGCAGAAAGCCCACATCTGCATTAGGATACAGGTTCATCATATTAGATCATCTAACATTGTCTCTGAAGAAAAATAGGGCACGCTAGATAGAATATCTATCCAGATCAAGTTAAATTTATTCATCAGGACAGAGTGATGTGAGCAGAACAATTCTACATAATAATCACACTGGGAATGTGAGCATGAATTCAAAGACATCCTACACAATTGTGTGCCTCCATGTTTGCAGGAAAAGTTTAATAAAGAACAACATATGGCCGGAAAACTCAGGTATCCCAAAACTTTGAACCAATTAATGTGGAGGTCAACTGATTCATGGGTTTTGCCGATTAATCGGCATTGTTTGCAGATTGCTGTATCTATCGGCAAAAACCATTACTGATAGTTTTTCCGGGTTGCTGGAACAGCTGAGAAGGTCCGCTGTAATTATACAGTATGAGAGTGACCTGTAGAAGCAAATCCCTGAATGCTCCTGAATGGGCTGTTTGTTGGAGCGACTTATTTTTTTTCCATTTTGGATGTTACTGTTTTTATTTATTTAGAAGTGTTACTTTTTTTGCAGTGTGAATGCGTTTTTTTTATTTTTTCTCAATTTTTAGTAATATAATTCATATATTGATTTCATTTAGCACATTATCATCATTTGAAAGGATACAATTTTTTTTTGGTAGTATATTTCAGTACTATTTTAAATGGAGTGTAAGGTTGTCTTTTTCAAAGTCTATTATCCATTTTAATAATCGGTCATCAGCAAGTACGATCCAACCTAGACATCGACATTGGTAAAACCCACTATCGCTTGACCTCTAATATAGCGTTTATAAATATATCTATAGTACACTTATCTAATACATTCTTTAATCTGAAGCTCTGTGGCCATTAGAGCTACATGCTATAAACTAGAATCGTGAATTTTCAATGATATATGTCTGAATTAAACGAGTTGGATCGCAGTCAGTAATCTCCATAGTAAACCGCATCCCTTTTAATCACAGCTAATGGCAAAACAGTCAATTTAACCTCTGTAGACAGGAAGCTCAATAAAGCTACAATCATCATCATAAAAACCCTGCTATTGATTAGAGAACCAAGCTCCTCTAACAGAATTAATGACATGTGACGAGGAAAGCCTGCGGGAAAGACACGATTAATTAAACGATATAGTACTTAATTAAGGAGCTCAGCGGAATAGAGACCTGTTATATAGTTTGCACTTCGGCACAGACAAATCACCAATAAAGACGACGATTCTGTTTAAAACACACAACACACCCTGCGTCGGAGTGCAATGGAGCCCACATGAGTATTAGGGAATGTGCATCTCCGTAACTGATGACGATGTGATTCATTAAAAATACGTATTCAACCCTATTACGATGCCGTGCGATCCGTTTTCAATTCGGTCAGACACAATGCGATTCAATTAGGCCTGCAACAACTAATCGATAATGAAATTCGTCGTCAACGAATGCGGTTATCGTTTAGTTGGGCTTCTCAAGTTACGGGTTTGTGTGACGGTAAGATAACAGAGCCGCTCGCGAAATGGCAGAAACTACAGGGTCAAGCAGCAGCAGGAAAAAGTGTGCGTCCAAAGTCATCCGAAGCATGGGATCATTTAATATTAAACGCAACAAAGAAGACTGTAACCTGCAAAGCAGAGCTTGTGGGGGATGGAAGTACCACAGTGATGCACATGCACATGAAAACAAGTAAGTCTGTATATCATGTGAAGATGGTGAGCTATTTCTGAAACTGTTTGTTTGTAACTTCCTGACACTCGCACTGAATCTGTTCTGTCGTGACTCAATGTTGTGGATTTCAGCGAATGTTTATGCATTTGTACACCAATGCATATTTTTCCCTTTTTAATAATCGAGGCTGTTATTCTCTTTTTATAGCGTTTGTCTGCTACAACAGTAAACTTCCGTTTTTAAACGTGATTCACTGCGGCTTTACTACGTTCAAATGCTTGTTTTCAATGTTTGAATATTTAATTTATGCATATATCATTTAAATATTATACATAATTCAATTCATTATATATTCTAGATGCTTCTATCTTCACAAATGAACAAAATGTGTATTTTTTGAACAGAAATTGTCAAAACAATGTTGTATTATATTTTATATTGATTGCTTTAAAGCCTGGTTGTCAACTGCAATTATGTTGACAAGAAGAAGCACCTCATCATGAGTGAATTTGTTCAAAGGAGAAATCCCCCATTCACTCCTCAACAAGCAGCTACTATTAGCTTTAAATTGTCTAAATTAAAGATAGTTACACTCAATGTGTCTCTTTGGCATTTTTTAAGTTCACTTTAATACAATACTACCCTGAATTAGGGTTTTATTTTGCTATAATAAGAAAAACATCTCATTAAAAAAACATAGATATTATATGATTAATCGAAAGAAGGGGAATAATAATAATAATCGCCCAGTTAATAGATTATTAAAATAATCGTCGGTTGCAGCACTAGATTCATCGCAATACGACACAATGGAAAAAATATGATGCTCTGCATTTCAATACGGTGCAGATAGTTCACTTTTATTTCTTCGGTTCACACAGACCACCAGACAATCTTTTCCTGTTGTGTCTCCAGGAAGATGCAGCTCTGCCTCTGCCACGTTAATCTGTATTAGAAATGCCTCGCTCTCCGTAGTGTTACGTCATATTCGTGATACGTCATATTCGCTAGCAGCAGTGGTGCTGAGAGAACATGCTCGAGAAATAGTTTAGCGAAGAGAAATCGATCTACATTTTCAATTAGCGGTCACAAATTATTGTTTACTTTTGGAATAATAAAATGCGAGTGAATCTACTAATAATTATACATAAATTAAGAAATTAAGAAAAAACACACTATATTTCCAAAAGTATTGGGTCACATGGTTATAGGTTTTTTTTTCAGCATTGCATTCCACATTTAGTCCCAATAATTCCCTCCACTCTTCTGAGAAGTTCCACTAGATTTTGGAGTGTGCTAATGGATATTTGTGTTCATCAGCCACAAGGGTGTTACGAAAGGCAGGTACTGATGTACAGTAGGTGAGGAGACCTGGGGTGCAGTCAGCGTTCACATTCATCCCAAAGCTGTTCAGTAGGGATGAGATCAGTGCTCTATAGCTGGTCACTCAAGATCTTCCTCTACAAAGCATGTAAACAAGATCTTCAAGGAGCTCACTTTGTGCACAGGGGAATCGCCATGCTGGAACGGGTTTGGGTTTTGAAGTTGAAGTGAATGCAAAATTCTATTATAGAGCATCTAAAGACGTCCTGTACAGTTTGGAAAAGAACCACATATAGCAGGAAAGGTCAGGTGTCCCAATACTTTTGGAGATATAGTGTATATTATAATATATACATAATATTATAATATTATGTATATATTACGTAATATTATGCCGCTGTGCCTGTATCCATAGTGTGCGAGTTGCTGAACAGCACTATGGGTAGGTTTTATTAAGCAGAAAAGCGCTGTGTATGGGTGCACGCAGTAGATTTTCTGCCCCTTCACTCACCTGCTCTTCATCCCCGATAGCAGAGATGTATCCCAGAACGCTTTGGATCTCCTCTTGACTCGTGCCTCTGCTGATGTAATATTTGAGAAGGCCACAAAGGGATGCTCTGATGGTCCGTACATCGTCCTCGCTCATATCGGCTTCACGATTCCCACTGCATTGGGGTGAAGTGGGGTATGGGGGAGGATATGGAGGGGATAGGGCAAGAGAGAGAGCATTGAAATATATAATAAGACAAGCTGGACAAGTGCCTGCATGAAGCAAAGATATTACAGCAAACTTGAGGATTATATGGGAAAAAAAATGTGAGCAAAAAAAAAAAAAAAGAAATGCGTATGTTGAGAAAGCACGTCAAAAACGTCTCAATTTAACACGGAGTGGTTCGATAGATAATATATAATCCTCTCTTTCTATCATTTCTACCTTTCACATACAATATATGGGCAAAAGTATTTGGACACCCGACTTTTCCAGCCATATCTGTTTGAATGTTGTAGAGTGAAATTTTCCCTTCACTCGAACTAAGAGACCCGAACCTGTTTCAGCGTGATGATACCCCTTTTCACAAAACAAACTCCATGAAGATATGCTTTACATGGAGTTGAAAGATCTCCTGCTAGAGCTCCAGCCCTATGGAACACCTTTCGGATGAATGTGAAAAGCCTACATCAGCACCTGACTTTACTAACGCAAATGTGGCTGAATGAACCTCCACAAATCTCCACAATCCAAAATCTAGTGGAACATCTTTCAAGAAGAGTGGAGGTCATTCCGAACAGCAAATTAGAAATAAATGTTCGAAAAGTTACACATACCAATCGTATGGTCAGGTGTCCACAAACTTTTGGCTGTGTAGCGTACGCATTTACAAATATCAGGGTTTTTATGGTATATTAGATATTAAAGTGTGTCTCTTTGAAAGCTGAGTGACTGTGAGTGTGTGTATGCGTCTGTTCTGGGAGTGTGTGGGAGTGTGTAGGTTGATGGAAGTCTGGTCAAAACTTAAACATTAGTAAAACCAAACAAAAATAAAAAATAAATGCAAATTAAAAATTAAATCGAAACGATTATTGTACCGTTAAAACTGAAGCGGGATGAATAAAAAAAAAAAATAAATGAATAAAAATAAAAAAGATACGAAAGAAACTAAAAATAGCGATCGTGTGAAGGAGTTGGTTGTTACTATGGAAACGATAACGCGTGAGAACTGAGCTTGAGAAAAGACACAGAGAAAAGTCGCGCACGAGCGAGTGAATCGTTTGGGGGAAATCTGATCTCACCTGTAGTACAGGCGGATCGTATCGAGCAGGAACTGCACTCCATATTTCTTCCTAAAATGCTTCCTGTTGTCCTTGATGACGGTGGACATGTACTGGATGTGACCTTCAGCGGGACAAATACACACTTTACACTGCAGAACTCAAAACACTTACACTCTCATATACACTCACGCGCTCTCTCATACGCTCACACAAGCTCTCTCATACGCTCACACGCTCTCTCATACGCTCACACGCTCTCTCATACGCTCACACGCGCTCTCATACGCTCACACGCGCTCTCTCATACGCTCACACGCGCTCTCTCATACGCTCACACGCGCTCTCTCATACGCTCACACGCTCTCTCATACGCTCACACGCTCTCTCATACGCTCACACGCGCTCTCTCATACGCTCACACGCGCTCTCTCATACGCTCACACGCGCTCTCTCATACGCTCACACGCTCTCTCATACGCTCACACGCTCTCTCATACGCTCACACGCGCTCTCTCATACGCTCACACGCGCTCTCTCATACGCTCACACGCCTCTCATATCACACGCTCTCATATACGCTCACACGCTCTCTCATACGCTCACACGCCTCTCTCATACGCTCACACGCGCTCTCTCATACGCTCACACGCGCTCTCTCATACGCTCACACGCTCTCTCATACGCTCACACGCTCTCTCTCATACGCTCACACGCGCTCTCTCATACGCTCACACGCTCTCTCTCATACGCTCACACGCGCTCTCTCATACGCTCACACGCGCTCTCTCATACGCTCACACGCTCTCTCATACGCTCACACGCTCTCTCATACGCTCACACGCGCTCTCTCATACGCTCACACGCGCTCTCTCATACGCTCACACGCTCTCTCATACGCTCACACGCTCTCTCATACGCTCACACGCTCTCTCATACGCTCACACGCTCTCTCATACGCTCACACGCTCTCTCATACGCTCACACGCTCTCTCATACGCTCACACGCTCTCTCATACGCTCACACGCGCTCTCTCATACGCTCACACGCGCTCTCTCATACGCTCACACGCGCTCTCTCATACGCTCACACGCGCTCTCTCATACGCTCACACGCGCTCTCTCATACGCTCACACGCTCTCTCATACGCTCACACGCTCTCTCATACGCTCACACGCTCTCTCATACGCTCACACGCGCTCTCTCATACGCTCACACGCTCTCTCATACGCTCACACGCTCTCTCATACGCTCACACGCTCTCTACCTCTCATACGCTCACACGCTCTCTCATACGCTCACACGCTCTCTCATACGCTCACACCGCTCTCTCATACGCTCACACGCGCTCTCTCATACGCTCACACCGCTCTCTCATACGCTCACACGCTCTCTCATACGCTCACACGCTCTCTCATACGCTCACCCCACGCCACGCTCTCTCATACGCTCCACGCTCTCTCATACGCTCACACGCTCTCTCATACGCTCACACGCTCTCTCATACGCTCACACGCTCTCTCATACGCTCACACCGCTCTCTCATACGCTCACACGCTCTCTCATACGCTCGCACGCTCTCTCATACGCTCGCACGCTCTCTCATACGCTCACACGCGCTCTCTCATACGCTCACACACTCTCATACGCTCACACACTCTCATACGCTCACACACTCTCATACGCTCACACACTCTCATACGCTCACACACTCTCATACGCTCACACACTCTCATACGCTCACACGCTCTTTCATACGCTCACACGCTCTTTCATACGCTCACACGCTCTCTCATACGCTCACACGCTCTCTCATACGCTCACACGCTCTCTCATACGCTCACACGCTCTCTCATACGCTCACACGCTCTCTCATACGCTCACACGCTCTCTCATACGCTCACACGCTCTCTCATACGCTCACACGCTCTCTCATACGCTCACACGCTCTCATATACGCTCACACACTCTCATACGCTCACACACTCTCTCATACGCTCACACACTCTCATACGCTCACACACTCTTTCATACGCTCACACACTCTCATATACGCTCACACACTCTCATACGCTCACACACTGTCATATTTAACTGACACTCGCTCACACACTCTCGTATTTACCCCCACGCTCACACACTCACTCACACACACACACTTTCGTATTTACTCACACTCACACACTCACTCTCACTCACTCACACACTTTCGTATTTACTCACTCTCACACTCGTATTTACTCACACTAACACACTCATTTACACAATCACTGACACTCACTCACACACACGTATTTACTCACACTCACTCACTCACTCACACACGTATTTACTCACACACACACACACGTATTTACTCACACTCACACACTTACTCTTGTATTTACTCACGCTCTCACACACTACCTCACACACTCACACACACCCTCGTATTTACTCACATGCTCTCACTCACACTCTCGTAGACTCTCATACACACTTACACACTCGTATTTACTCACACTCTCACACGGTCTTACACACGTTCCCACACTTACACACTCTTACACACGCTCTCACAGATGCTTTCTCACACACATTCTCACACACTGACCAATGCGCAGGGGAAAGTCTCCTTGGTTCCAGATGTGGAAGTTAAACAGCAGGTGTGTGTGAAGCTGTTGCAGGAGGTGGGGATTCTTCTCAAAGGTCACCTGCTCGATCAGCAGCTGTACGGCGACCAGCAAACTCACGTCCACCAGAAAAGCCGGCAGCTACACACATAATATGATGGTATTGTTTTATTAACTGATTTAACTCGTAATATGGAATTTCTAACAGTTTCTGTGTGTGTGTGTGTGTGTGTATATACTTTCTGCAGCAGGGCAGCGAGGGTGGACACGCCGTGTGTGTGTAGCAGCATCTCCTGGTTTATTGTGTGTCTGTGCAGGAAGTGTTTCAACACCAGCAGGAAGGTCGCAGCAAGATTCTTCTCCAATCGGGCCTCTGAAACACACACACACACACACACACACACACACACACACCATAATTACCAGCACTATAACACATTGCTGAGACCCAAAACCACACGCACGCACACACGCACACACACACCATAATTATCAGCACTATAAGACATTGCTGAGTTTTAAAACCAGAGCTCTCACACAAATACACACACACTGATTACCATCAATATAAGAATTTGCTGAGCTCCAAGACCATAACTCACTCGCTTGATCTCTCTCACACACACACACACTTACACACACTAATTACCAGCACCGTAAGATGTTGCTGAGATCTAAGACCAGAGCTCTCACACACACTCACCTGAGGCTCTGTTGGAAGGCAGTATGACCCAATCCCCATCAGTGGGCGTGGTCAACTCAGGAGTCACACTCTCTGATCCTGAGGAGCCACAGTGGTGTTCAGGGGTCCAAAAAGTCAACTGCTCCAAAATCGGAAAAAGAACAGGAAGTCCTCCGATACAGTTGATGATGTCCTACACACTCACACACAAATGTGAAATGAGTAAAAGACACTCCATACACATGAGTGTATATATATTTGTGTGTGTATGTATGTGTGTGTATGTGTGTGTTTCCTCTCTCTCACCTTGACGTCCCAGTTCATCACTTTATTCCCCGTCAGTCGTCCGTGCAGTAGATTAGGGGACAGGTCCGTACAGATCGGGTTCTTACAGGCCTAACAGGAGACAGAAGGGGGACACGTCCCAAATGACACTTAAACTCCATCAATAGTGCAAACACACCCCCAGAAAAAACAGAATACCCAGAATGCATTGCAAGCAGGGTGCGTGTTTTTTTTTAACAAGCCGTCTGCATACTAAGCAAGAGTGTGTGGTTTGGAACATGTCTAGGATTCAGTGCGAACGTTTTGAGACCTTGACATTAATTAGGGCATGTGGATTAGGACACATCCACAGTGAAGACCCACTCACCTTCGGTGAATAATGTAGGAGGAGTTTAGTGCTGAGGTCACCAAGCTCCGCCTCCTGACTTTTGAAGGGAGAAATGCAGTTCGGCCCTGAAACAAATAAACGAGTGTAAGTCAGACAGGACACAAGACTGTGTGATAGTCTCTGTTTGGCCAGAAACTGTCTGTGAGACAGTTTGTTTGTTTGTTTGGACACCTGCATCTATGGTTCTCCATTAGTTTGTCTGTTTTTCTGTGACTTTTATTGGACACATGACTTTGTGGTTGGTTATTTGTCCAGTTTGTCTCTCAGTTTGGACACCTGTTTGTGTGGTTGTCCGTTTGTCCAGCTTTCTCTCTGTCTTAATACCTGTCTTTTTGTGTGTGATGGTTTGACTCTGTCTGGACACTTCTGTCTGACTGCCAGGACACCTGTATGTCTGTCTGTCTGCTGTCTGTATCCTATCTAACTGTCTCTCTTTCAAGCTGTATTCCATACCTGTGTTGTAAAGAGATCTAATGGTGTTGTTGTTCAGAGCTTCACTGAACACCATTACAGTGCTCAGATGTCCCTGCAGAGACGTGGGTCGTCCCCATTCGCTGTCTTGCGTCCCTGGGGAGATCTGAGCCATCCTGGACAATCCCCCCCACATGGATGTGCGGGATGGAGGGGGATCGGCAATCTGAGACGGAGGAGGGGTGGTGGTGCGCTGACCTGCTGAGCCGATGCAGCATGACGTGAACACCTGGGAGGAGAGACATAAAATGGCTGTCTATATTTCTCAGTGTGCACACATGTGTGTTTATTTGTCTAGACAACTACCACTTATCTGTCCAACAAACTGAACACCTTTACATCCGTTAGTCTAGACACCAGTGGTTATAACAGTGTGCAAAACTGTCTTTTTCTGAGTCTGGACACCTCTCCGTGTGTCAATATGGACATTGTTTGTTTAATAGCTGTTTTTCACTCTAGACATCTGTTTGTTTACATGTCTGGACAATATCAGTGTGTTTTTTGTCTGCCAAATAGTTGTCTATCTAATTAACTGTCTGTCAGTCTATGCACCTTTCTTTTGATCTCTGTTTTTCACTCTAGACACACGCCACCTCATTTACGTCTGGACACTATTCGTATGTTTATAGGTATACGCAAATGCCATCTGGTTAACTGTCTATCAGTCACAACCTGTCTGTCTAGCTGTCAGTCTGCACCCCTGTCTGTAAATCTCTGTTTTTCATTCTAGACACCTGTTCGTTTGCATGTCTAGACACAACTGCCAGTCAGACAGTTTGTCTGCAAGCCCACTCAGACACTTGTCTGTCTCTCTGTCTGGACACACATCTCTGTCAGCATGTGTTGCCTTCACTTTCTACCATACTAAATGTTTGAACAAAAGCAACACCATCTCGTTTTTTTCAGCCTATAACACCGAAAAACCGTGGTTACATAAAATCAAAACGGCGAAACAATGGGATATTCGTAAACGTGTGAAGGCAGAGACTGTGTACTTCCTAAGTACCTCGGCCATGTTGGGGTACTTCAGAGGTGCGGACAACTTGAGCTGCCCATCTACGTAGATATAGACAAGGCTCTGTCCAAACGGCCGCTTCCCAGGAACATGTACCACACCAATGTAATGCTGAAACACAAATAGAATGCTGAAACACTCGAATATAACGACACGGTCACTGCAAATTGTACTTCATTGTCTGATGCTACACAAAGCCTATGTTTCATTTTTACAGTTATAATTATCATTATATTCGAACTGAATCACTCATTCATTCTTTTGCATTTGCTCCAATCTGCACTGTATTGTTTGGAAGGATACACAAGGACCTGTCTTTTAGTCTTGTCTCTTAGTGAGTACATGCCCAATTCCCCTGTCTGTTTGACCTCAGTGGTTGTCCATTCTTGGCAGATGCCCTTATCCAGAGCGACATACAATTATCGTATTCATACAACTGGGCACTTGAGGGTTAAGGGCCTTGTTTGAGGCCCTTGCGTCTTAATCACTGAGCTACATCCCCCCCCAACTACTACCCATGTGTCTGTTTATGCAGCATGAACAATCAGTCCATTTAAATGTATGGCATTTGGCAGACTTCCTTATTCAGAGCATCTTAAAACTAAACAGTTAATGGTTTAGGGCCTCACTTAAGGGCCCCCTAGTGGCAGCTTAGTGGTGCAGGGATTTAGTGACCATCCAATGCTTTAACCACCTCACCACCTCACCCATCTTGCCATTTTTCTCTAATGTGTGTCTAAATAAATCCCCTCTCTTAATGCTGAGTAATGTGAGAGAGAATGCTGTAGCGACGTCACTGACCCACAGCGAGTCACAGAAGCAGTAATCAGGCAGTGTGACCGCGATGTATTCCTTTTTACTGCACACCGCCACCACCAGAGAACCGGATGCGCTTATGAAGGCCTCGAACCCAGTTCCTCCTGGCGTGAAGAAACTACATTCAAAAAGAAAACATCATATTGAAAAGTGCCATGACGTCATTATGATTTGCCCCCCGACAGTTACCTCTCAACCTCCTACCTGTACAACTGCTTCCTCTTTTCACCCTTGCCAGCTGGTTCCAATTGGTCCTGATCCAACGACAGCCAGGCCAAGAAGCTGAAAGCGGATCCCGGCCACCTGGAAATGGTTGGAACGGCGATACCCGCCATGGGAGGCGTCAAATCGAAGTAGTGTGTCGCGCTGTGGAGCGTGTGTTTCCGGAGCATGGCCAGCAGTGAGCGCAGCACAGGCTCGGTGTAAGGATGAGGCCGGTTCTCCAGGTTTCTCAGGAGACTCAGATACCGCTGGAGCTCGGCCCCGCTCAGCGACTCCGCCCCCAAAGCGCCCAGAAGAGCCAGGAGGCTCTCGGCGCACACCCGAGGCAGGTGGGCGTCTCTCTCGAGGGTTGAGAGAATACACTCGGACATGCGTGCATTGACACAGGCGGCACGTGTGCGCCGGTTTAGGGCGCAGATCCTCCTCACGCGATCGGCCGCGAAGATCTGAAGCTCGGCCATCTCGAGCTCCGGCAGCCAGCGAATCAGGAGGAGGAGCGGCTCGACGTTACTGATCCCCAAAAAACCTACAGATGAGTGATCTCCCTCCACCGCCTACACACACACAAATACACAGATTAAAGCCTGGAGGACACTTTGGACAATTGGACATTTAGTCGGAAACATGAGAACATCAAGATAAATGCCGCAGATGTGGGTCTCACCATGTTCATGAGCTCCTTCAGGAGGTTCCTGGAAGGCTGTCCCAAAGACACGAGCACCTCGGACAGGTGGGTGTATCCGATCCGCTCTTTGAACACTTCCTGAATGGGCGGAGCTTGTGAGTAATCAGTTTGTCAAATTTTGTGACATGAATTAGGCGTGCGAAATTGAGACTGACCTTGGCGGCTGGGGATTTGTGCATCATGGTGGTCAGGGTTTTGATCGTCGCTACCGTGAGAGAGTCCAACCTGCCTTCACAGACCTGGTGGTTTGAAAACAGGAATCAATCGAATGACTCGATCGAGAACGTCTCGAGACCTTCTATTACTGCCTCTGCTTATTGGTATGAAATTCATAATGGATGGTTTATAATAAACATAGAAACATTAGCTTATTAATAAAACGCATCTTTTGGAGACATATGAATGGCAGCAGTAGAAAGTACATAATGGTTTTTAATAGCGCTTGAGAGAATCTGGAGAGCATCAGTGGCTGATTATGGCTCATGGATTACCACTCGTTTCCTCAACCATTAAGTTCCAGTTTCCTGCTCCAACAGCAGACTCGTGGTTGATGGTGTGTTTCCATCCACACATTTTTCAAATCGGAGGCCACACAGAAGTGTTTATTCTTTTCAACGTAAAAGGCATCGGCAGTTTCGTCTCTCACTTGACAGACAGTTTATGGTCGCTCTATAAGAAAGCTGTTTCTGTGTGGTGTGTGTAAGAGAAAATTAAATTTGTCTTAGAAAAAACAAAAACAATAAAAAACAGTTACATACAAATTGAATAATAATAATAATAATAATAATAATAATAATAATAATAATAATAAAAAAACACTTCAAATAGAAAGCGCATGGCATTCACTGATTCGCCTCTAGAGGTCGCTCTCGTACTGTATAATGACAGCAGAGCTTCTCAGCCGCTGCAGCAACCCGGAAAAACTATCGCTATTGATTTTTGCTGAATCATTGGTAATCTGATGAATCGGTTGATCTCTACTCTTAACCACTGAGCTACTATACCACTTCCTTCCTATTAGGAGTGGCCCTTTGACCGTTTCAGTTCAAGAGTTTCTTTTCATCCGTCGAACCAAATTTCAAATATAGTGGGAATTTTTTTTTTCTTCCCACACAAGATAAATGAGGTCAGTGTATAAAAACGGCCTTGGATCCCAAATGTGTCAATTCTGATTCACTGTATATTCAGGTAAACACCTCACTGGATGGAAGACACACGTCCTGTTTCGGGAATAAAATCCACACGTACTTTGAAGAGCAGGAAACTGGACACAATGAAGCGGTTTCCTTTTTAATGACCATGCAGATGTAGCACACGCACAAACACACAAATATGCCATATTCCCATGCATAGGCATTCCCAAGCTTAGGTGCACCTTCATTAGGGTCACGTGACCAGCTGTTAGTGAAAGCAGGAAGTGTTTTGGACAATGACAGACATACAGCCTCACACGATGCAGCTCCAGAAGACTGTGTGATGAGCTAAGACTAAAAAAACAAAAAAAAAAAAAAACACCCGTGTTCAGGAAATTAGAGGAAATAAAAGAGGAAATAAAAGCGAAAGAAGCAGGATGGACTACAATCATCATAGGCAGTGTGAATAACCAAGCAACAGGCCACTCCATTAGAGACCATCATGTTCCGTTGGCTTTAGGGCTTCGGTTTATGATTGTTGGAAGAAATTAAAGTTTTTAGCAGTGGTGGACAAGGTACATAAACCATGCAGCTGACTAAAAGTAGAGATACAGTAAGAAAAATATGACTAATAAAAGTAAAAGTGTCTCTATAAACTTTCTCTTGAGTTCAAGTACAAAAGTATTTGCCTTCAAATGTACTCATGTATCCAAAGTTCTATGCTTTATTATGGATATAACGTTCCTGTTATCATTTTTATTACAAGATTCGTTACTTAATCGACTCAGTTTATGTGAAAAGACTCAAATGTGACTCTCAGCACACTGATCTATTAATAGAATGATATTAATGAGGCAAACACTAATTAATGCCTATTACAATTATCATGAGCACAAAAACCCTCGTTTCAACTTCTTTAAAAAAAATCATGCAAATAAGACCAGTATTTTTCCATCATTTAGTATTCCTTTAAAAATTTTCTGCTTGCTGTTGAACTGATGCTGAACTGTATGTTGGTGATCAGTAGATACACCGAGCGTCAATCAAGCCAAGATTAAAACGGAGCGTGCGTTTGATCCTTATTGGTTGCTCGCTGCGTGTTTCACCAGTTACATTTTTATCCTCATTAATAAAAAACAGCAAAGCTTCGCAGCTGCTGCAGCAACCCGGAAAAACTATCGCTATTGATTTTTGCTGAATCATTGGCAAACCGATGAATCAGTCGGCCTCTACTCTTAACCACTGAGCTACCCAGCTACGCAAAACGTAGTTGGGTAAAAAGTAGGATCTCTGACTTGATATTTCGAAAGTTGTGAAGTTAAAGTAAAAGTTTTCCTGAATGGAAAAGCACAGATACGAGAAAAAGCTACTTAAGTACAGTAACACATTACATTTACCACGTTACTGTCCACCACTGGTTTTTAGACGTCATACATTAGGGGTACATGGGGGTACTTTGCTGCGCAGGAGAGATATCTTTGGACTAGTTCGAGCCTGGAGTTGCAGACACTTGGAACATGATGAAACAATTGGTGTGGCCTCTTCCTGCAGTGGCCCAGTGGGTGGAGGGGCAGGTGCGAGGTGACAGACACGAGGGCGGTACCTGGCTTTCAATCTCTCCTGTCAGTAATCTGTTGGTTAAATCTTTCTGTTCTTTGTCTGCTGCGGCGAACCTAACGTTTACCAGCTGCAGCCCGCACGCACAGTAAGACAAGAGGACAGGAGACAAGTGCAAAAGGGTTAAACATTATAGAAAAAACAAAAACAAAAATAAAAGGCCAAGAGGTCAGAGGTTATGGCATGAAGTGCCTAAAGCATTTCGTTCCTAAGGAGAAAAAACATGCGGTTTCAAAGAGAGTGCACGTGACGCGGACGGATCTACAAAGAGAGAACAGAGATTATAACACATACAGACTACAACTACGAAGGAGTACAGCGTCTGTCAAACGTGTGGAGATGTGTTCTGGTTCTTTTAAAACACATTTATGATCCTTTTGTTTCTATGCAAAAACACAAAAACTAGACAGCAAATGGTTGGACCAAAGTGTGGAGAGATGAGTGCAAATCGGAAATTTTTTGTCTTTAGCAGAAGAACCTGAGTAAGACGGAAGAGAACAGGAGAGAAGATATTTGCAGACTGTCCCATCCCCACGGTCAAACATGGAGAAAACGTAATGGTTTGGGGTTGTTTTGAAGCAAGGAAGCTTAGAGACTTATTCCTGGTGAAAGAAACCAACATAGCAACCATTCCATTCTTCAACACCATGCAATACTAATCACCAGGGCGTTGACACATATATCTTCATCTTTCAGCTGCTCCCGTTAGGGGTCACCACAGCGGATCATCTGTCTCCATACCCCCCTGTCCTCTACATCTGCTTCTCACAACTACCTGCATGTCTTCCCTCACCACATCCATGAACCTCCTCCTTGGTCTTTCTCTCTTCCTCCTTCCTGGTGGCTCCATCCTCAGCATTCTCCTACCGATATACCCCATGTCCTCTTCTGCACACGTCCAAATCATCTCAATCTCAACCTCCCTCACCTTGTCTCCAAAACGTCCTACATGTGCTGTCCCTCTAAACTCATTTCTAATCCTGTCCATCGTCGTCACTCCCAACGAAAACCTCAACATCTTCAGCTCTGCTACCTCCAGCTCCACCTCCTGTCTTTTACTCAATGCCACTGTCTCTAAACCATACAACATCTCAGGTCTCACCACAGTCCTATAAACTTTCCCTTTCACTCTCACAGATACTCTTCTATCACAAATCACTCCTGCTATTACTCTTCTCCACCCAGTCCACCCTGCCTGCACTCTTTTCTTCACTTCTCTAACACACTCTCCATTACTTTGCACTATTGACCTCAGGTACCTGAGCTCCTCCACCTTCTCCACCTCTTCTCCCTACAACCGCACCACTCCACTGCCCTCCCTCTCATTCACACACATGTACTCTGTCTTACTTCTACTGACTTTCATTCCCCTTCTCTCCAGCGCATATCTCCACCTCTCCAACCTGCTCCCTACTCTCACCACAAATAACAATATCATCCACAAACATCATAGTCCACAGAGACTCCTGTCTGATCTCGTCCCTCAACCTGTCCATTACCACTGCTAACAGGAAAGGGCTCAGAGCTGATCCTTGATGCAGTCCAACCTCCACCTTGAACCAGTCTGTCGTTCCTACTGCACAATTCACTGCTGTCACACTGTCCTCATACATGTCCTGCACCACCCTCACGTACTTCTCTGACACACTTCCTCATACACTACCACAACTCCTCTCTCCACCCTGTCGTACGCTTTCTATAACTCCACAAACACGCAATGCAACTCCTTCTGACCATCTCTATACTTCTCCATCAACATTCTCAAAGCAAATATTGTGTCTGTGGTGCTCTTCCTCGGCATGAAACTATACTGCTGCTCACAAATGGTCACCTCTTCTCTCAGCCTGGCTTCCACTACTCTTTCCCATAACTTCATGGTGTGACTGATCAACTTTATTCCCCTGTAGTTGCTTAAAGATCGGTACCAGCGCACTCCTTCTCCATTCCTCAGGCATCTTCTCACCTTCCAGGATCTTGTTGAATATATATGTATGTATCCTAATATTTTTATACTTTATAGTCACCCTTTATACGTGTTAAATAAAATTTGAATAGATTTTCAGCCGAAGCGTACGTCCAAGCTCTGTAAGAGAGCAAACAGTGGGCTGGAGTGATCTCCATCATGGAATGATTTGCGCAGTCACCGCACACAAATCCTATTGAACTGCTCAGAGATGAACTGATCACAGAAAGAAATCTTTATCCAGTGAAGAACATCTTTGGCAAGTTTTACAAAAGGCATGGCAAAGTATTTCAGCTGAATGTTTGGAGAAATTCACTGCCCTGATGCTGAGAGTGTGGAAAGCTGCTGTTCATTTTTTATGAAAATAAAGCGGATCATTTGGACATTTACAGATTTGTTAGGTCAAAGGAAATCGTCATGATATAATTATCGAGTTTGTTGCATAGAAACAAAAGGAACACAGAATTGTCTCTCAAAAACAATAAGACTGTGTTTTGCATGTTTGTTTTAGGCGCTGTGTATAAAATACCTGTTCACTCACACATACAGAAAATACAACATGGGTTTAAAACACCAAGTGTATTACTGAACGTTTATCACTATTGTTCAGTAGCTGAGGGAGATATCGTGTGAGTTCCACAGTGTACAATTAACAGTAACAATTCAATTCTGAAAAACAATTCAGAACTTTACTGTTGAGTTCTGAAGTCTTTAAAAGTTCTGACTTTTTGACTTATTCTGTGTTTATGTACTTTGGGATGTTTTGTGAATAACTACATATACATACATACATACATACATACATACATACATACATACATATATATATATAAACTATATCTAAATTCAAAGTTCCACATTATAAAATTGTTCTGTACTGTTGAGATCCTAAGTATTAGAACGTTCTAAAAATTCTGCATTGTCGCAAATGAGTTTTAAATATTTAAGAAGTTTTTTTTCATTCTGGATAAGTTCTGATTTCTTTCTTTATTATTATTTTTTTTTATTGACTAAATTTAAACTTTCAGGGCTGAACTCGAAATCCTGCGCTTTGGGTGGTGAATATGTTCTAGGACGAGTGCTGGATTGTTACTAGATGTAAATTTCTTCTGAATCATGAATTTCAAATGAGCTCTGGGACTTTAATTAGATGCAAGGAATCTGGAGTACATGCAGACATATACATATACATGCACTGTATAGTTTATACATTATGGTAGTGTAAATTGCTCTGTTTTGCTAAATGATGTACTGTAATTAGTTAAATTATTAATAAATGAGAGTATACTACCCCATCCTGATCACCATGCTTTAAGATTCCTGGGAAGGCTAAGCCATGTCTCAACTCACGATATTTTCTAGTTACGATGCGCCCATTGAAACTCGAGGACTATCTGTATTGGGTTTCTAGGTTCGGTTCAGGTTTCTGGGTCTGGTTCTGAATATGCAAATATGTTTTGTCTGTGTGTTTCCTTTCTGAACTCCAGCTCAGATTTCTGTGTTGTGGGTTATAGGGTGTGGGTTCTGAATGCAGGAATCTCTGGGATTTGGTTGTTACCTTGCTGTTCTGTAAGAGACGAGTCAGGTGCTCAAAACAGTTGCTGTTGAGGAAGATGGCTTGAAGAACGGGCCGGTCAGAACACTCGAACATGTCCTGTATGGTGTCTGATAAATAGATAGAGAGAGAGAGAGATAGAGAGAGAGAGAGAGTCAAGAAGGAATAGATTATGAGCAATAATAATTTGCTCCTCGTTCCACTCACCGAGCATGTTCACCTGCAGCGCCACCAACCGACTCTCAAAGTGGTGGGATCGAGACGGAGCCGGGTGACCTTTGAGCCCTGCAGCGTTGGGGTCATAGTTGAGCAGTTTAAAGTAGCTGTCGAGCACGGTGCTGATCTCCACCTGCCTTTGATCTGAGCTGCTGGCCAGCAGGCTGTGCACAACCTCCCTCAGACAGCACAGAGTGAGCACCGCCTTCCGGTCTGGGCCGGCTCCGTCCCAATCCTCTCCCGCCTCCCCTTCACCTGTGCACTCGCCAGCACCCAGAACGCCCAACAACACCTCCAAGGTGGCGGGGGAGATGGCCAGGAGAGCGTTACGCTGAAAGGTTGGTAGAGAAAAAATGAAGGTTCTGCTAGGTTTCAGGTCAGAGCTGCTTTAGCTGCTTATTCATTTATCATATTCACACATAAGGGGGCAAACAAGCTCCCAAGTGCAAAGGTTCACACCCCCACCTGTCCACCTGCAACTATGGAGCCAAATAGGTGGAGGAGACAACACTTCAGACTGTCCTTCAGATGCTCACTCTCCTGAAAACACTCTAAACACACACAAAACCAGGTAATCAGGTACAGGGCATTGGGTTATATATATGCAAAGAAACATCTGCCGATAGATGTGCCCTCTGGAGCTGCACTTGTTCCTCAATGGCCTCTTTGTGTGGCTCAGCTGACTGACAGAAAGGCAGGACAATGGTTTATCTCACACACACTCACTCACTCACTCACACACACACACACACACACACACACACACACACACACACACACACACACACACAAGCTGCTTTGTGCACAGGTTGAAATGTTATCAGCAGCTCAGCGAGCTCACAAATATGAACAAACAAAGAACAGATTCATGAACAGAGAGAGAAAGAGGGAGCGAGGGAGGGGGGGGGGGGTCGGAACAGAGAACTGTTACCAAACACTTCTCTAAAATTAGAATACATATTAATGTATTCAATGATGTGCATGTTAGTATTTAATGATGTATGATGGTATTTAATAGTTTATGGTAGTATTTATGATGTATGATGGTATGTAATGGTGTGAGGTGGTATTTAATAGTGTATGATGGAATTAAATGGTGTATGATGGCATTTAATGGTGTGAGGTGGTATTTATTAGTGTATTGTGGAATTTGTGTATGATGGTATTTAATGGTGTATGATAGTATTTAATGGTGTTTGATGGTATTTAATAGTTTATAGTAGTATTTTATAATAGTGTATGATGATGGTATTTAATAGTGTATGATAGTGTTTAATGGTGTATAATGGTATTTAATGGTGTGAGGTGGTATTTAATAGTGTATGGTAGTATTTAATGGTGTTTGATAGTATTTAATGGTGTATGATGTATTTAATGGTTTGAGGTGGTATTTATTAGTGTGAGGTGGTATTTATTAGTGTATGGTAGAATTTGATTGTGTATGATGGTATTTAATGGTGTATGATAGTATTTAATGGTGTATGATGGCATTTAATGGTGTGAGGTGGTATTTATTAGTGTATGATGGTATTTAATGGTGTGATGTGGTATTTAATAGTGTATGGTAGTATTTAATGGTGTTTGATGTTATTTATTGGTGTATGGTGGTATTTAATGGTTTAAGCTGGTATTTAATAGTGTGTGATAGTGTTTAATGGTGTATGATGGTATTTAATGGTGTGAGGTGGTATTTAATAGTGTATGGTAGTATTTAATGGTGTTTGATAGTATTTAATGGTGTATGATGTATTTAATGGTTTGAGGTGGTATTTATTAGTGTGAGGTGGTATTTATTAGTGTATGGTGGTATTTAATAGTGTAAGCTGGTATTTAATAGTGTATGGTAGTATTTAATGGTGTTTGATGGTATTTATTAGTTTATAGTAGTATTTTATAATAGTGTATGATGATGGTATTTAATGGTGTGAGGTGGTATTTATTAGTGTATGGTAGAATTTGATTGTGTATGATGGTATTTAATGGTGTAAGCTGGTATTTAATAGTGTATGATAGTATTTAATGGTGTATGATGGCATTTAATGGTGTGAGGTGGTATTTATTAGTGTATGATGGTATTTAATGGTGTGATGTGGTATTTAATAGTGTATGGTAGTATTTAATGGTGTTTGATGGTATTTAATGGTGTATGATGGTATTTAATGGTTTGAGGTGGCATTTAATAGTGTGAGGTGGTATTTATTAGTGTATGGTAGAATTTGATGGTGTATGATGGTATTTAATGGTGTAAGCTGGTATTTATTAGTCTATGATGGTATTTAATAGTGTGAGGTTGTATTTAATAGTGTGAGGTGGTATTTATTAGTGTATGGTAGAATTTGATGGTGTATGATGGTATTTAATGGTGTATGATGGTATTTACATCTACATTTACATTTGCGGCATTTAGTAGACGCCCTTATCCAGAGCGACGTACAAAAGTGCTTTAAATCTCTAGTAATGAAATATTTAATGGTGTGAGGTGGTATTTATTAGTATATGGTCAAATGTGATGGTGTATGATGGTATTTAATGG
The DNA here is from genome assembly GCA_039877035.1 of Silurus lanzhouensis. Lineage (NCBI taxonomy): Eukaryota > Metazoa > Chordata > Actinopteri > Siluriformes > Siluridae > Silurus > Silurus lanzhouensis. The sequence continues at coordinate 298,562 of JBCEWE010000455.1, read as the reverse complement.
TTTAAGCTGGTATTTAATAGTGTATGATGGTATTTAATGGTGTGAGGTGGTATTTATTAGTGTATGATGGTATTTAATAGTGTGAGGTGGTATTTAATAGTGTATGGTAGAATTTAATGGTGTATGTTGGTATTTAATGGTGTGAGGTGGTATTTATTAGTCTATGATGGTATTTAATAGTGTGAGGTTGTATTTAAAAGTGTATGGTAGAATTTGATGGAGTATGATAGTATTTAATGGTGTATGACGGTATTTAATGGTGTGAGGTGGTATTTATCAGTATATGGGCAAATGTGATGGTGTATGATGGTATTTAATGGTTTAAGCTGGTATTTAATGGTGTGAGGTGGTATTTATTAGTGTATGATGGTATTTAATAGTGTGAGGTGGTATTTAATAGTGTATGGTAGTATTTGATAGGCAGTTTTTGGTCGAATGTTGAAATCTGTTACTCACGGTAGAAAAAAGGAACAAACTCAACCGTGAGAGGAGCTGCTTTAAACTTCTGTCTGCTCTTTTCCACGGTGCTGATTTGCTGCCTAGACACACACACACACACACACACACACACACACACACACACACACACACACACACACACACACACACACACACACACAATATTAAATGAAAACCAATGACCAATGACTACTGTTGCAATATAATTAAATAATTAACCATCAACTGAACCAGTATGTGTTCACACTCCAGGCGGGAGTTTTGGAATAAAGGTGGGAAACAACATTGTTTGTTTTTGCCCCAAACATTTCAGGTGTAGTTAATCAGCTTACTGTGTATGTGTGTGTGTGTGTGTATAGGTGTGTTTGTGTATAGGTGTGTATAGGTGTGTGTGTGTATGTCTCAGATTACAGAGCTGTTAGGAGCAATTAGTGGAAAAACAAAACACAGGTGTGTTGAGTTAGAGTGAAGCCCTGTATAATACAGAACAGCTGCGCCGCAGGAGGGTCAGTAAACATGCGGGTTTCCGTGTTTGTGGAAAAATGTAAAGGATTGTGTTAACTTAATAATGTAATGGAGAATACTGGTATCTGATGGAGGGTA
>JBCEWE010000455.1:267500-285000 GCA_039877035.1 Silurus lanzhouensis | reverse complement strand
ATTATATATCTTTGTCTTTAACTTTATATTCCTGTCTCTCTATCTCTATTGTCTCTCTATCACTCTATATCTGTCTTCCTCTCAGTCCCTCCCTATGTGTCACTTGATTGCTGTCTGCACGTCAATCGTTGTCTTTCTCTCTGTCTTTCTTTCTCAATCTGTTAGTTCTAAAAATATTCTGAGAGCCACAGTAGTCATGGGTTATGAACACTGATATGAATGAGTAAGAGATAACACTCACTGCACCTCTGGTTTTACTGTGTGTGTGTGTGTGTGTGTGTGTGTAGTCTGACATCTCCACCAAGGGGGAGCTGGAGATCTTCCACTCCAACCCATGGATAGCAGATCTTCATGGAGCTGACTGTGTGACAGGGGTATTATCATGCTGAAACAGGTTTGGGTTTTAAGGTTCAAGTGAAAGGAATATTTCATGCTACTGCGTCCATATGAAGACATGGTATGGAGACACATGGATTGTGTTTGGATGAAAATTGATTATCAAATAGAGTGTTATTAAACCTCTCTCTCTCTCTCTCTCTCTCTCTCTCTCTCTCTCTCTCTCAATTCAGATTGCTTTAATGGCATGAAAAACATTTTGTGTCACTAAAGCAGTAAGAACAAAGATATTGATTGAGAACATCCAAAGCAAGTAGCCGTTGTATAGAAATAACAAAATAGTATTAGAACTATTAGTATAAGATATAAAAGATATAAAGAATTGGACAGAGTAAAACAAATAAATACAGTGACGCTTCAGTATAAAACAATGCAGAAATGAGAACATAAGAACAGTTGGTAAAAGTGCCACTGAAGGAAAGTGCAAAAAATATATACGAAAATAAAAGTAAAAAATAAGTAAAACTACAGTAACACACACACACACACACACACATTCCATCTCTCACTCTGTACCTCTCATTTTCCCTCTGTCCTGAAAGTGTCATGAGAAGGAAGTGGAGCAAACACACAGCATGAGATCAAAGGTCTGCTGACAGTCAACACACACACACACACACACACACACACACACACACACACACACACACACACACACACACACACACACAGCTGGGTTGCTATCTCCGTCTCCGCAAATAAATTGGACGTCTTTGAGTGCAGTAGCATGACATTTTCCCTTCACCTAAACTAGAAGAACCAAACCAGCATGATAATACCCGTGGTTCGTGGAGAGCGTCAGAGACGTCAGGTGATTCGGTTTTATCTGTAAAGCGCGTTCAACAATGGACATTGTCCTGAAGCAGCTTTACTGAGATAAAAAGGTTATAAAATATGAGTTTATATGTTACTATAAAAGGGAAACCTCATTCTTATCTGGGTGACACCCTGAATGTCTATTCATTAAAGTATCAGTGTTCATGATGTGATGGGCATTTAAATACAAAACACAAATTTACTGCTAGCTCAGTGGTTTAGATATCGGACTTTGGATCGGCAAGGTCACGACTGCGGCAAGGAAAAACTCCCTTAGATGTTATGAGGAAGAAACCTTGAGAGGAACCAGACTCAAAAGAGGAACCCATCCTCATTTGGGCGACATCAAGAGTGTGATTATAATCTTTAAAACAATACAGAACAATGGAGAGTGAAATAACATGGGCACTGAAAAGTGAATTAGTCCAAATCCATTCTCATAGTTGTTGAGTTGCTCAGTAACTGAATGGATCTTTAGGTTGATCATGTGGAACCAACCACATTCACAAAGTTGCCTCCAGTTAAAAAGAACTCCAGCGTCAGGATGAATCAGGCGGATCCGAATAGACGAAAGGGGCAGAAGCACTAATCACTGGTGCTTCTTTATCTAACCTCGACTTTTTCTGAGGTAAAAATTTAACCAGTGTAAACATTAGATCATTTTTATTCACTTTTTTTTACTGACTGAACACAATTCCAGTGTTTCTAGTGTGCAACCTGGTGCTTCACCTTACTAGCGCTCATGGATTCCTCCTGCTCGCACCACAGACACGTCAAAACAGGGATACAATAAAGAGATTAGCAGGAACTAAAGTGACCTGTTTTTGAAAAGTTCTATAGACTTACTTTATTGTGATAACCATAAGAAACACACATTTATATACTGGGTTGTGGTCGTATTAATAGACTTTATCTAAACTCGACCTTTTCTGAGGTAAAAATTTAGCCAAAGTGTGAAAATTTGATCCTTTTCATCCACTTTTTTACTGACTGAATGCAAATCCAGCGTTTTCAGTTCGCATTCTAGCGCTTCGCTAACTAGCGTTTGTGTAGTTCTTTTGCTAGCACCACAGACATATCAAGGAAACTATAGAAATTAGCTAGAACTGAAGTAAAATTTACTTTTTAGGTCCTACGGACTTTAGGAAAAAACATAAGGAACATTACGCATTTTTCGGACAATAAGCCGCTACTTTTGTCCCATGTTTTGAACCCCGCGGTTTAAACAACGAAGCGGCTTATTTATGAATTTTTTCCTGGGTTTTTCCCGGTTTCACAAACTTCAAGCCATAAAACTTCCACCGATGGAGATTTTTAAACGCACGACGATGCCAAAAGATAAACTCCAGAGAGAAATAGTTGTGAAAGGAAGGAGGAAGACAGTGAACAATGACTTTCTTGGTCGGCTACTGTTTAGATACAAGCCGTTGTAAAGCGTTGAGTCTGGGTAAAGGGGGAGCTCACTAACTCCAGTTGCAACAGAAATCATATAAGCACAGACAGGTTTCCAAAACTCGTGCTTTTTTATTTTTCTTGGCAACAGTGTCACGGGTTAGTCAAAGAAACTTAGAAATGAGCATCAGAAAATAATAAGGACATAATCCTCGGTCTTGCACACATGCAGTAATAGCGGAAAAAATGCGGCGCCAGGCTATTTCCAAAATACCGCTATGCTCCTAAAGGAAGCGCAACATATTTCACCAGTTACACCGTGTTACAGACACTGTCTTTCATTAAAGCCTGTGTAAAGTTCATTAGTTTCAATGTACACATGTGGCTTATAGACAGGTGCAGCTTATTTATGTTTAAAATAAAAATCTTTGTCAAATTCAGTGGGTGCGGCTTATATATGGGTGCGCTTTATAGTCCGGAAATTACGGTACATTAATATACTGGTTTATGTCTGTATTAATGGACTTCAATGGCTAACATTTGCAAGTCGCTTTGTAAGTCTGCCAAAAGCTATAAAAAGGTCATTTTTGCGTTAAACGCTGTGCTGTGTATTTTCTAATGATGATTTGTTACAATTCTACAAAGGGGGTGGAGCATCTCAAACACTATTGGCTGTTGTACAAATCTGTCAAGTGTTGCATCATAGCGTCGCTCGATCCAGCCACAGCGCCATAGCGATTTAAAATAATACACTAGAACACGTGTTGGGTGTGTTTCCTGCCAGACCCCTGCGATCTGATATTAAACTGAAGGGCAGGATTATGTTTATGACATTTCTCACTTTTAAGGTTAAGCTAAGATTCGATTGAAAAACACGAGACGCAGAAAGGTCAGGCTCCAGACGCCGTGCTTGTGTTCGTAAGGGCATTCGAGTTTTCCCGAGATAAAGACTGCGCTGCTCAGGAAACGCACACTGCTGCCTTTTGGAAGGTTTTCAGGTTGTTCAGACCTCAGAGCTGTGAGATCAGACCACAACTATAATCGCCGATCTGATACTAACTTAATTTTAGTAACGGAGACTGTTGGTGCCGATCTGAACGACGCCGGTCGTGTACGTCAAATGTGAAGTCACAAAATCAGAAGACGAATCCAATCTGATCTGATACGATTCAAAGGTATACACTGAGCAACAGGTCAAATCAAAGGTCAAATTAGAGGTCAGATCTGAACTGATACAATTAAAAGCGTCGCACTCAGCATCAGGTCAAATCCGAGGTCAAATTAGAGGTTAAATCCAATCCAGACACGCACAAACACACACACACACGCACATCTGCAGTCACTAACTTCAAGTGTTCTGCTGGCTCATACAGGAGTTCAGTGATAGAACGTATGAAAGTCCTTGTGTGTGTGTGTGTGTGTGTGTGTGTGTGTGTGTGTGTGTGTGTGTGTGTGCGTGTGCGTGCGTGTCTGTAAGAGAGAGTGTACAAAACTGTCTCGCGAACGACTCGGACTAACATACAATTTATAAACAGCCCGCCAGTCCTGTCCGTTATCTGCTACAAGCTCCGCCCCTTTCTGTTCCATGGACTTGTTCGGTAAACATCATCCTGCCGTAGTTGCTGTACTCTGTGCGTGCGTGCGTGCGTGTGTAACAAACTGTTACTGTGCCATAACGAACACATCGGCTACAATGCAGAAGTGAGAATTGCCTTCGCAAACTCGCTAACTGCATGAAGAACAAACCCTCTGTCTCTCTCTCAGACACTCACACACACACACACACACACACACACACACACACACACACACACACACACACTCAGCGTGAGAACAACCTCTAGTTTCTCTACTTCCTCAAAATAAACTAAGAGAGCCAAAAGCCCTGCCCCAAAAGTTTGTACCCCCTACAGTGAAGAGCTGGACTCACATATGGGCCAAATCAAATGATATTTCAATAAGCTGCTGAAGACATGAGTGGAAAAGCAGGCTGATCGACTCTAATCCATATAACCTGAGAATTACCAGGACTTTTTATATACACAGTAATGTAATTTTTTTATGTAACATTTTATATATATAACATTATGTACCAATCAAGAGATCACATGGTCACTACAAGCCACAAGGTCATCTGAATGACATAAAACCCCAGCCTAATCTAACAGCAAATGTACAGGTACCTGCCACCCCCCCTTTACAAGAAATGCATTTCATACCGATCCATTCACCGTGTCACGTTCCACACATGCTTTGTACATGCTTTCACTATCATATGATCAATCTGCTGCATGTGAGCATACCAAGACTGCGAAAGAAAATGATAGATCTCAGCTTGCTTTTGCTGCTCTCAAATCCAGCACAGAAATCTGCCGTAGTGCACAGATCCGGCAATTAAAACCGTCCGTGTGGAAACAGCAAAAGTTTCGTTTGGTGTCCTGATGATTAACGTCATTTAAAACACCGTAATTACTTTAAAACATTTACAAGAATATTTTGTCTTTATGCTTAATGTTGAGAAAGTTTTCACTAATAATAATAAACATACATTTGCATAAGGCCTCCATATTTGTGCATGTTAACTAGAGTAATTAGAAGCATGAAAAGTATTCATTGAAGGAACATTGACAAGCACGCACACACACACATATATATATATATATATATACTTTCACTTGGGACACTTTACCTTGTTGCAGTACAACATCCACACCTCGTACAGTCGCTCGTTCGATGCCATTGTGCACGCTGGGGTGTGTGTGTGTGTGTGCGGGAGATCCCAGCATGTAGGCACGGATATTCACAAGGTAAGTGGGTAAGGTGGCTCCCGCATGGTCCGGGCAGCTTTGCGGCGAACTTCTCACGAGACGGTGCCTCTGGGTGTTAAAAGCTCATCTCTCACTCTCTTTATCGTCTCTTTCTTTGTGGTGTGAAGGTGTGATATTAAATGTAGCAGTGGGAAGTCCAGACACGAAGTGCAGACACGAAGGATGGGAATTCCGGATGTTTCCTTTCACCTGAAAAAAAAAGGAAAACAGAACAATCGTGTGTTATTTACGCATCGTTATGTGATATACACTATATGGATAAAATCATTGGTCTTTTTTTCTGGTTTTTCTTTTCTTCCCCAAACTTTTCCCACTACCCAGATAACCCAGATAAGTCTTTGGATGCACGAGCATTAAATCTTCCCTTCAGACCCAAACCTGCATGACAATGTGCAAACCCAGCTTCATGAAGATCTGATTTCCATGGGTTGGAGTGGAAGATCTCCTGCTAGAGAGCTCTAAAATCAACCCTATTAAAAATATAAACTGCACTCCAGGCCTCTTCACCTCACCTACATCAGTACCTTACTTTACATACACCTTGTGGCTGGACAAATCTCCACAAAATGTAGTGGAGCATCTTTCTAAATATGGGATGGGATGTTCCTATGAATCTAAACTAGGAGGCGCTTTTTAATGTCGCCTCCTGCCTTGAATCGGCTCAAAACTATTATTTATAGCCGCAGTTTCCTGATGATCAGGCACAACCTGCCGAACAACAGCCCTTATAATAGAGGTACCAACAATGGGACTGTTCCGAAAGATATAATTAAGGCACCATTATATAATATTAATGCATTCCTTAGGGATGACAAACAGGACATCTCTTTCGATACGGCTCTCACGTTTAACATTTCCTGCAACTAACAAACATAACATTTTCCTTTATACGAGGAAAGGTTTCGAGACTAGTTCTGCAACACGCCAACAGATGGCAGCACAATGCTGCTCGCAAAGTCAGAGGAAGCACCGAGCTTAATAAGTCAGTGTGCCAAAAGAGATCTTAATGTGTCCATCGGGAGCAGTGCGACTATTCTGACCACGTGTGCACCTTGCCACCGAACTCTCCGTTCTTCGTGCTTAAAGACGGCACTGCGGCGGCGCTTTAATCCTGTCTGGCTCTCTGATCCCCCCTCTGTTCAAATAGATCGGCTTCCAAAGCTTTAAGCCCAACGTTCTGACAGACTTTTTAAAGCTGGACTTCATTGGTTTATTTTTTTAAGTAGTCATTTTATTGGTGTTTCGTTTGCCTTTTTGTTTTGATGACAGAAAAAGAATACTACAGAATACCGAATATTGTGAAACAAACGTGCGTCTGCATAAACATCGTCAACATGGAACAAAGAGCATGAAACCAGAGAAGATGCACAAACAAGCTAAAGGCAAAAAAGTGGCGTGTGGCGCGAATGCGGCGGCTGCCAAAAAGTGTGGAAACACAGAGTCTTTTATGGTTTTGGAAACATACATACATGGTCTTTTTGTTTCTATCTGGAATTGGACAGTGAAAGACTGGATAAAAGTGTGAACAGAAGACTTCACATGCTACGTTTTTGTCTTGAAGGACTTGTGTAAGACAGAGTACAGGAAAGAAGATATTAGCAGGCTACCTCACCCCACCTAATTAAACATGGAGGTGGAAGCTTAATGGTTTGGGGTTGTTTTGGAGCAGGGAAGCTTGGAGACTTATTCCAGGAAAAAGAACCAACATGGCAACCATTCCAGACCTCAACACCATGCAATTCCATCTGGCTGTTGTGGGATTTAGTGTGTTATCTATCATGGAATGAACTTCCTAGTCACTGCACTTAAATCCTTTAGAACCAACCGACAAACCTACCTGAGGATGACTGAACACATCGCACACATATTTCCCGTAATTCAGGGTGAAGTTTTCCTTCACAGAAATCCTTTTCACTGCAGAGGAAGCTTCAAATCTGAAGCGGGCATTCATCCCATAATCGCTTCTAAATGAAAGCTCCTCAGAAGACATCTGCTATCCGAATGGGACAGATCCTAAATTGGTCGCCAAAAAAAAAAAAAAAAAAAAAGGGCTTGCGTGATGAAATTTGTGCATACGGACGTGGACAAATGTGTTTCTCGAAAATGTGCTCGGACGAGTTTTTGCCAAGCCACAATGCTTCTGAAAGAATGTCTTTTGGACAGAGGAGACAGAATTGGAGCTTTCTTTTGGCTGGGGACATCATCTGCATGTAAAAAAACGAAAAGCTTTCAAAGAAAAGACTACTAAGGCTACTGGGAAAATATTGGAGGCTTGATTATAGGTTATGGCTGAATTGCCGTTTCTGGCACTTGGAGCTTCTATGCAAATCTATGTAGGACTTGATGGACTCTCAATCCTAAAGAGCCGTTCTAGAGTTTAATGCACCGCTTCAGCATCAGAAAAGCTCAGTCATAGCTCGCCTAAAGACATGATGTATCAGATTCTGGACCTAAATCAGCAGCTACGATTCTGCCAGTTTGTTATAACCCCCATGAATATAACTCGTATACAAGTTATAATTATCTGATTTTTTTTGTCTGTTTGAGGTGACCACTTCATGTCATTCGGACTCAATAAAATTTCCAACCACTGGAAAGTCCTTCAGCTATTAAACCCTGAGAAGATTTAAAAGGAAGACAGAGGGCAATGAGGGCATGGAAGCATGTTTCCTAACATACATACACTATATGGGAACGTTTTTGGACACCTACGCATACAATTCATGTGCTTTTTCAACATCTTTTTCCACATTTAGTTTCCATTTGCTGTTATAAAAACCTCCAATCTTCTGGAAAGATGTTCCACTAGATGTTGTAGTGTGTTTGTGAAGATTTGTGATCATTAAGCCACAAGGATGTTGGTAAAGTCAGGTATGGAATGGATGAATGGATGGATGGAATAAAGTACTGATGGATGGACGGATGGATGGATGGATGGAAGGAATAAAGTACTGATGGATGGATGGATGGATGGATGGATGGGATGGATGGAATAAAGTACTGATGGATGGATGGATGGATGAATGGATGGATGAATGGATGGATGGATGGAATAAAGTACTGATGGATGGATGGATGGATGGGATGGAATAAAGTATTGATAGATGGATGGATGGAGGGATGGAATAAAGTACTAATGGATGGATGGATGGATGGATGGATGGAATAAAGTACTAATGGATGGATGGATGGATGGATAGATAGATGGATGGAATAAAGTACTAATGGATGGATGGATGGATAGATGGAATAAAGTACTGATGGATGAATGGATAGATGGAATAAAGTACTGATGGATGAATGGATGGATGACTGGATGGATGGATAGATGGATGGAATAAAGTACTGATGGATGGATGGATGGATGGATGGATGGATGGAATGAAGTACTGATGGATGGAGGGATGGATGGATGGAGGATGGATGGATGGATGGAATAAAGTACTGATGGATGGATGAATGAATGGATGGATGGATAGATGGATGAAAGTACTGATGGATGGATGGAATAAAGTACTGATGGATGGATGGAATAAAGTACTGATGGATGGATGGATGGATGGATGGATGGAATAAAGTACTGATGGATGAATGAGTGGATGGATAAACGGATTAATGGACAAATGGTTAAACAGATAAATGGATAAGACACACGGGCTCAGACACACTCACCCAGTTTAAGTGTAGATTAAAAACATATCTTTTTAGCAAAGCCTACACATAACACACATCACATCATAACCTTGTGCTCCAGAACATCTGATCACATGCACATTATCAACTTGTGCTGTTAATATCATGAACAGCAGCTACGCTAATTGCTCTCCACTGCTTCTCTTTCTCTCCCCATCCCGAGACACCCTGAGGTTTGGCCAGCTCCAGTCACCTCCCACCTCGTGATGATTACGGACCTTTGAAGAAGTAGATGCCGAACTCACAAACATCCCGAACCATCTAGAGACGTACCAGTGCCATTTGGATCCCGCTACATGTGTGGAGTTTGGCATTGGACCTCCTGGAGTGTTAAAGGCTCTGGCATGGAGAAGCTGATGCTGGATCTGTGGTGATCACAAATGCTGAGCTCATAAAACTCGGAGCTACTAACCATATAGACTGTATAAGACTGCAGAAAGAACATCACTTATAATCTTATACTCCAGTGCTCATGTTAGTTCTCACTCTCCAGTGTTCTGTATTGTTGAAAGATTTATGATCAAACTCTTGATGTCACCCAAAATGAGGATGGGTTTCCCTTTTGAGTCTGGTTCCTCTCAAGGTTTCTTCCTCATAACATCTAAGGGAGTTTTTCCTTGCCACAGTCGCCACAGCTTGCTCATCAGGGACAAATTCACACCATTCACCTTCACTGTTGATTTGTGTAAAGCTGCTTTGAGACAATGTCTGTTGTGAAAAGCGCTATACAAATAAACTTGACTTGACTTGACTTGACTTGACATAAGAGGATGGATGGATGGATGGATGGATGGATGGATGGAGTTAGAGATAGAATAATAATTTGATTAATGGCTTGCTGGATGGATGACTGATAGATGGAATGATTGCAATAATGGACTGAAGGGTGAAATTAGTGATGGCTGTCTGAATTGATAAATGGGTAAATAAATAAATGGAAGGATCGCTGGATGGATAAATGATTAGATGGATGAGTGAATGATTGGAATAATGAACAAAATAATTTGCTTTTTTTTGTATTTAAATCACTCGAGGAATCCTTTCAGCCCTACATTGGCATATCAGGTCCCAAACCTTCACTCTACAGCGAAGATGTTCTACTAGAGTTTGGTTGTGTAGATTTGTGCTCCTTCAGACACAAAGGTGTAAAGTCAAGTGTAAGTCAGGTACTGATGTAGTTGAGAAAACCTAGAGTGTCGTTCCAATTCACCCCAAAGGTGTTCAATAGGATTGAGGTTTCAGAGGTCTATAGCAGGAGATCTTCCACTCAAACCCATGAGGAGCAGATCTTCTTCCAAAGACATCCAATACACATGTGTGCCAGTCACTGTTCCAATTCACCCCAAAGGTGTTCAATAGGATTGAGGTCAGAGCTCTGTAGTAGGCCAGTCATAGTGATAATAAGCAAAAAGAAAAACAATAATAATAATAATAATAATAATAATAACAACAATAATAATATAGACAACTATTAAAATGCTGTCTTGGAGACGTGATCAAACCAAGCAGATTTAGATACAGCACACAGACATGATGTGGTCATGTGACCCACTACGGATTACACCGTGATAAACAGGACTATGAAGCATGCATGGAATTGTTTCGAGTCATGATGTCACATGATGATAACACTCCCATCCCAGCACTCTGTTTTCATTAGATCACCCGTCTTTCTGCAAACAGGAACGCCAGGATTGTGGACGGACTTCCTATTCAGGAATTGTTTAAAAAGTGTTGTGAAAAAGTATTTGCCTATTACAGGTTAGGACCGAACAGAAGGGAAAGTCATTAATGCATTTTTAATTGGTGTTTCAACTGAAGTTATTGCGGAAGAGAATATTTTAAAGCTTCAGGGGGGAAATTATTTGGAAAGGGTGAATTTTAATGAAACTTGGCAACCCTTTTTAAATCCAATACTTACTCTATCTGGACAAAAGTATTAGGACACTTGACTTTCCAGCCAAACTGTTAGCACAACGCTGAAGGCACACAATTGGATGCATTTGTTAGAAATGTTCCTTCAACTGAACTAGAAGACCCAGACTTCCCAGCAACATAAAGTTATGCTTTATATGGGTTGGAGTGGAAGATCTCCTGCTATAGAGCAGGACCTCCCTGACCTCAACCCTACTGGACATGTTTGGGATGAATTGGACTGACTGCATCCGAGGCCTCCTCACCTCACCTACGTCAGTACATCAGTACCTGACTTTACTAACACCCTTATGGATGAATCCCCACAAATCTCCACAAACACACTCCAAAATCTAGTGGAACATCTTTCCAGAACAGTGGAGCTTATTATTCAGGTAAACGCAATAAAGGGGTCTTTGTACTTGCAAGACATTCAAAGAGGATTTTAAAAGACTTTTGGTTTGCAAAGACAAGGATTTCATCCTAAATCTGACTGTGTGTGTGTGTGTGTGTGTGTGTGTGCGTGTGCGTGTGTGTGTTTAAAAGCTTAATTAACCCTCACCCTGTTTTACATTTTATTCTTAATGTCATCATGTCTTTCATCAAACATTTTAATCAGAAATGAATCTTTTCACAAACCAACCACACACAATACATACATACACACACACATACATGCATACATACACACAAACGCATACATATACACACACATACATATACAAACAAACACACACACATACATATACAAACAAACACACACACATACACATACATACATAGACACACACACACACATACACACAAACATACACACACACACACACACACACACACAAATACATACATACACACACAATACATACATACACACACACACATACATATACACACATACATATACAAACAAACACACACACATACACATACATACATAGACACACACACACACATACACACAAACATACACACACACACACACACACACACAAATACATACATACACACACAATACATACATACACACACACATACATGCATACATACACACAAACGCATACATATACACACATACATATACAAACAAACACACACACATACATATACAAACAAACACACACACATACACATACATACATAGACACACACACACACATACATACATAGACACACACACACATACACACAAACATACACACACACACACACACACACACACACAAATACATACATACACACACAATACATACATACACACACACATACATGCATACATACACACAAACGCATACATATACACACACATACATATACAAACAAACACACACACACATACACATACATACATAGACACACACACACACACACACACACACACATACACACAAACATACACACACACACACACACACACACACACACACACACACACACACACACACAAATACATACATACACACACATACATACATACATACATACACACATACACACTGCCTGGACACTTCTTTAATTGTCAGCTCTCATCTTTCTCATCTTTTTGATGATAAAGGGTGAAATGTTACTCTTTATGGGGCATTTTTATATCTCCAGTCTGATATTTACTGTAGTGGGAAAGCTTGATTAAGATTAAGAAGCCTATAATGAGCTGTGCATGACAGACAGACAGACAGACAGACAGACAGACAGACACACACACACACACACACACACACACACACACACACACATACACACACATACACACACATACACACATACACACACACACAGTAAGCAGCTTCCTATCTATATGACAGCTTGTTATCCCTGGCGGACTGGTTAGTTAGGTGGTTAGTCAGGTGGTTAGTTAGGTGGTTGGTTAGGTGGTTGGTTAGGTGATTAGTCAGGTGGTTAGTTAGGTGGTTGACTTACCCGGGTGACTGCTCCGAACCCTTCCGAGCTGCTGCCACTTTGCCCCACTGCCTTCCTCGTGTATAAACCTTCTAAATGTCGTGAAGCGTCATGAAGCCCTGCAGCAGACTCCTAACCTGATTAGCCCACTATCGCTACTCACTTCATCCCCCTGCTCACTCCAGCCAAAGGGAGTTGAGGGTTTCCTCCTGCTGCTTTTCTACTCCTTCTTCTATCGCTGCTTCCCTGCCACTCTCCGTTATTTATTTATTTATACTTATTTATTTATTTCTCACAGTTTTCCCCTCTCGTTTCGCGACAGCGTCTCTCTGCTTTACGACAGTCTCGGACGTGTTTACGGTGCCGATGTGGACCTGGAGAGCCCTGGTGGCGTTGCAGGAGGCGGGGCGTGGGCTGTGTTCCAATCCGCATCGCGGGGCTTCTGGGACACTTAGGAGTTTATGAGCTTGAGCTTTTTCTTGTTCATTTTGTTATTGTTATATTTACTGTTGTTAATAATGTGGTTTATATTATTGTTGTTAATACCCTTTATATTAATGTGTATATTATGATTACTATTTTTTTATATTTTAATCATCATAATCATCACCACTACCATCATTATCACTATCTCCACCAGCATCATCATCATCATCACTATCTCCATCATCATCATCATCATCATCATCATCATCACCATCACCACTATCTCCACCACCAGCAGCATCATCATCATCATCATTATAATCACCACTCTCCACCACCAGCATCATCATCATCATCATCACTATCTCCATCATCACTATCTCCATCATCATCACCATCACCACTATCTCCACCACCAGCAGCATCATCATCATCATCATTATAATCATCACTATCTCCACCACCAGCATCATCATCATCATCATCACTATCTCCATCATCATCATCATCATCATCACCATCACCACTATCTCCACCACCAGCATTATCATCATCATCATCACTATCTCCATCATCATCATCATCATCATCACCACCATCACCACTATCTCCACCACCAGCATTATCATCATCATCATCACTATCTCCATCATCATCATCATCATCATCATCACCACCATCACCACTATCTCCACCACCAGCATTATCATCATCATCATCACTATCTCCATCATCATCATCATCATCATCATCATCATCACCACCACCATCACCACTATCTCCACCACCAGCATTATCATCATCATCATCACTATCTCCATCATCATCATCATCATCATCATCATCATCATCATCATCACCACCACTATCTCCAACACCAGCATCATCATCATCATCATCATCATCACTATCTCCACCACCAGCATCATTATCATCATCATCATCATCATCACTATCTCCACCACCAGCATCATCATCATCACTATCTCCACCACCATCATCATCATCATCATCATCATCATCATCACTATCTCCATCATCATCATCATCATCATCATCATCATCTCCCCACCATCATCATCATCATCATCATCATCATCACTATCTCCATCATCTTCATCATCACCATCACCATGACTAGCATCATCATCCTTATTATTATTATTACTATTATTGTTATTATTATTATTATTATTATTATTATTGTTGTTGTTGTTGTTGTTGTTGTTGTTGACGGTGATGAATGTGCTGTTGGTATTTTTATTTATTTATTATGTTGTTGTTGTTTATATGTAAATAAAAGCTACGTAACTATTTACCCAGTGTTTATTTCTACACTATAAAGTGTGTAGTTTATTCTCAGTCCTGTATCACTTGTAAACATGTGATTAATGGCTGCATGGTTGATATTTTGCACTACAGCGCCATCTCTAGGTCAGAATCTCAACATCGCTTTGTGCTGCAAAAAAAGCTCCAGTGATGCAAGATTTCAGTGTCGCCATGCAATAATATGATGTAGGATCTTTAAACAGATTCAGATTATTCTCTTTACTTCATATATGTCATGCTGGAGCAGGTTTGGATCTTCTAGTTCAAGTGAAGGGAAAATGTAACAGTTTGGAGAAGAACCATATACAGCTGGAAAAGTCATGAGTCCCAATATAGAAACATAGTCTATATTGTGTGTGTGTGTGTGTGTGTGTGTGTGTGTGTGTGTGTGTGTGTGTGTGTGTGTGTGTGTGTGTGTGTGAAGCAATGTTGGCTTTTTAAACAACAGTTTATTTGTATTTATTTAATTTTTTAGGGCAAAGCAGTTTTAATGAACAATATTTTTAGGATAGAATAGAAATATAAAGGAAATCACAACATGGCTTAATATTGTGTGGAAAAAATGTATTGTTCTTTTCTCATTTTCTTATTATTGTTTTTTTTTTCGAGAAATGTACAATAAATCAGTTTATTGCTTGATATTGATGAAAGAAGCTCATCAGAATGCAAACTCCTCTGTTATGGAGACTTTTCTGCAAACAAAAAAAAGTATTAGCGCCTCTTACACAGCACTGAACCTGGAGACTCCTTATACAATCTAATTATAGTGTACGATAAATTATAATATAATAAATGCACTATATAGAAAAAACTTAGATAAATGATTAGATTGGTATTTGCTTCTTTTTAAACATCCTATTCCACATTTACTGTAATAATAAGCTCCACTTTTCTTGAAAGATGTTTCATTAGATTTTGTGGAGATTTGTGCTCATTCAGCTATAAGGATATAAGTGAAGATCAGGTTAACCAGGTACTGATTAAGGATTTAAAAAAGAAAGACAGTAGAGCAGTTGATAAGAGAGCAGGTGAGAATTTATTTATATACGCAGGATAAAAACAATCAGAAACATGAGTAGTCCATACAGAGTCAATCACAGTCTTTAGTTCTTCAGCAGTATGAGGTTGTGATTGTTCACATGTTCTGTTAACACAGGGTTCAGGTTTCTGTACTTGGAAATACGCATACACACACACACACACACACACACACACACACACACACACACACACACACACACGCACACACACATTTCATTTTCCCAGCACTGGAGCCTCAGTATATCGGTGTCACTACTACAGTGATGTGTCTGAACTTACTGCGTTTCTCAACATTTCACTGTACTGCAGCTATGAACATTTCAGAAGAGAATTATATTCATAAAAAACAACCCTTTAAAAAAATAAAACCTAAATAAAGCTAAATAAGGCAAGAGCAGAGCTCCCACACTATTATAGGATAGAAATGTACAATAAATCACAGCATGGCTTCATATTGCTTAAAGAATTGATAAAAAAAAAAAAAAGAAAATAATTATTATAATTGTGAATAAATGTACAATAAATCACAGCGTGGTTTAATATTGTCAAAAAAACTATTAAAAAAAGAATAATGTTCTATTATTATTATTATTATTATTATTATTATTATAGCTTTTCAAGAAGTGCACAATAAATCACAGCGTGGTTTAATATTGCTAAAAAAAACTATAAAAAAAAAAGAAAAATAATGATCTATTATTATTATATTATTATTATTATTATTATTATATGTATTACATTTTCAAGAAATGCACAATAAATCACAGCGTGGTTAAATATTGCAAAATAAGAATAATAATGTTCAATTATTAATATTATTATTATATTTTTCAATAAATGCACAATAAATCACAGCGTGGCTCACTACTGTTAAGAAATGTAAATATTAAAAAACATTGTTATTATTACTATTATTTTACTCTTTTCCTTTTTATGCCATATAAAAATAAATACATAGCTATACCTAAAATAATTATACAATACAAAACTACAAACTATACAAAACTAAAATGATGTTTCTTCCTTATTATTATTATTATTATATTATTATTATTTTCCATTTATTTATTTATTTTTTATGAATGAACAATAAATCACAGCATGGCTCACTATTAAAAAATGAGAGGGGGGGGTGTCCTAATTATTATTATTATTATTATCATCATCATCAATAATTATTATTATTGAACAAGGAACAACAAATGAAGGGGAAAAAAAGGACTACTTAAGCCTAACTAACCGCTTAGGACAGTAAGAGACCGTGTCTACCTTGGAAAAAAGACATACCAGATTATACACTAAAGTATACAAAAGTTTGTGGACACCTGGTCATATGAGATCAGATTTTATGTATATTTTTTTACATCCCATTCCACATTTATTCCCCATTTGCTGTTATTAGAATCTTCCTTTGTTCCTTTGAACAAGATATGTGGAGATTTATAAACATTCATTCAGAGAAAAGAGTGTTAGTAAAGTCAGGTACTAATGTAGGTGAGGTGAGGAGGCCTGGGGTGCCGGGGGAAATTTTAACAAGGAGACCCAGATTTCCATGAAGATATGCTTTCCATGGAAACTCGGGTCTCCTAGTTCAAGTGAAGGGAAAATTTCCTGCAACCCAATGCATCCAAAGACACCCTTTATAATTGTGTGCCTTCAAATTCATGGTAAACGTTTGGGGAAGAACTTACATCTGGCTGGAAAGGTCAATCATTTTGGTGATGTATTGTAGGTGGGACATTTCCACAAGACTTCCCTAAGATCTATTAGTG
>JBCEWE010000455.1:255000-262500 GCA_039877035.1 Silurus lanzhouensis | reverse complement strand
AGTTGCTTGAGTATTTCATGCAAGCCACATCAATGTTGTGTTTAAATGACTTACAAACTTACACACACACACACACACACACACACACACACACACACACACACACACACACACACATACCAAGTACTGAGAGCAGCTGATAGTCTGCAGGATCAGCAGACAAGCTGGAGAGGTCATCATTAGCTCCGAAGAACGAGCCATCACTGCTCTGTTTTACACACACACACACACACACACACACACACACACACACACACACACACACACACACACACACACACACACAAACAATTTGCACATAAATGAAGGTAACATTAGAAGGTGACTGATTCATTGGTTTTACTGATTAATTGGCACCGGTAGTTGATTGCTGCAAAAAATACACAACGATAGTTTTTCCAGGTTGCGCTATACAGTACGAGAGTGGCCTCTAGAGGTGAATACCTGAAACCACATGCTGTTTATTTAAAGTGTCTTTTTATTAATTCTGTAACTGTTTTTATTTACTTGGAGTGTTACTTTTGGTTTCAGTTTGAATGCTTGTCTTTTATTTACCTCAATATTATACCCTGTATAATGAACAAATTCATATTTATATAATTCTTTGTCACATTTTCATGATTCAGTTTTTTGTCCACAGTTAAAATCAGCTTCTTACTGACCAGGTATGACCCGCTTATGTCCTCATAGTGATCCTCACAGCTGACTGGCTGGACCTGAGAGTGGGTGGAGATACAGGAGCAATCCTGGGAGGAGCACAAATATGAACAACAGTCAGAACAACAGTGTGAGTTCACTACAACGACAGTCAGACAGTATTATATGTTAGTCATTACAGAAAAAACCTCAACACAGAGTTGGGAGTAATTATGTGTTTTAGAACAGATTTTAAGTTTCGTACAAGGAACTGTGTGATTTAAATGGAGAATGTAATCCAAATTCGGCCATCATCAAACAAACATCAGATGGTCCACCACCCCCCAAAACTGTAAACAACCCTGTAAATGACCACAACAACCAACTAGCAACACTCTATACACAACCCTGTAAATGACCACAACAACCAACCAGCAACACTCTATAAACAACCCTGTAAATGACCACAACAACCACCTAGCAACAGTCTACAGTATAAACAACCCTGTAAATTACCACAACAACCACCTAGCAACAGTCTAATAACAACCCTGTAAATGACCACAACAACCACTTAGCAACATTCTATAAACTACCTAAATTACCATCGCAACTCCCTAGCAACACTGTAGAATCTATATAAAATCCCGTAGCAACCACCCAACAACATTCTAGGATTCACATAATTTACCATAGCAACAATAGAGAATTCACATTAATTACCATAGCAACCACCTAGCAACATTTCAGAAACCACCTAGACTACCATACATCATCACAGCAACCACATAGCAAAACTCTAGGAACCACTTGAATTACCATAGCAACAACCTAGCAACACTCCCAAAACCAATTGTTACCATAGCAACCACCTAGCAACACTGCAGAAACTGATAAGATTTCCATAGTAAGCACCTAGCATAACTGTAGAAAGCATCTGGATTGTATCAACCACAATAGCAACACTCTAAAAAAGCATCTAGAGTACCATAGCAACCACCAAGCAACAATTATTGTATTAAGTTTTATTTCAGAATTGTTCAGATTTTAAAACTGAACGTATTATTGTCACAAGAAAAAAAAATACAAACAAATGAAATGTTAATAAAACCAATGGAAAAGTCGTTCAGGAACGAGAAATAAACAACCCGAAAAGTGGGAAGAAAAGAAAGCAGGAAGCAGAAAGCAGAGAGTTTGAGAGCAGCACGTTCCCTCAGAGACACAAAAGATTAACAAGGACATTTATTCTTAATGGCTCGAGTCCCCAGGAGGACACAGAACCAGGACAGGGAGAATGTGTTTCTCAGAGACTGAACCAAAATTCTGGATAAAAGCATGAGATCATTTTTCACCAGGAACGACATGAGGGACGTCTGACGGCGGTTCTGCTGTGCTGCAGTGTCTTCATCAGCTTCTCAAAGCAACATGGACAAACCTGATCAGCTGTAACACACACACACACACACACACACACACACACACACACACACACACACACACACGAGAAGAGGATTAACACCAATACACACAATCTCACACACACACACACACACCTGTAACACCAGCTCACACAGTTCTCAGTAAACAAGTTCAGCTTAACTTAAGTTCCTTAAATACCCGTAACTTCTTACGTGTCTTTCGCTCTCTTTTTTAAAACAATTATTTTATTAAATATTACAATTTTTAATCTGAAATATATATATATATATTTTTTTTTTTAAGTTTGAAATTAAACAAATAAATGTTTCCTGGAATTAATAATAACAATAATTATGAGTAAAAAAATTTTTTTTAAATAAAAAATACAAAAGCAAAACTAAAATTGTCTGGTTTAAAAACAAATCTAAAATGTCATCTAGATGTTATGACTGAAAAAAAAAAGTAATATAATAATAATGTAATTAGAAGAATATAATATAAAATTTAATACAAAAAGATATATAAAAAAATATACATAAATATATTTATATATATAAAAATAGGTGTACATAAAAACATTTTTTTTAAGAAAAATAAACCAATAAATTAAAAATATGTCTGGAATGATAATAAAATCAAAAATAATAATACAAATAATGTAATAATTGTATAATTTAATAAATTAAACCTTGTGTGAGGCATCTGCAAATAAAAAGTTTGGAATTAAAAAATATATATTTTTTAACTTTTAAAAATAACAAAAAAATATCATTATAATTTTAAACTTCAGATATAATTCACACATTATATATATATATATATATTATATATATATATATAAACTATGCCTAAAAGTTAAAAATAATTATGCCTGAAGTGAGAAACAAACAAACAAACAAACAAACAAACAAACAAACAGAAAACTAGTGAGTTTTCGGTGAACAACAAAACAGCATAAAGTATAAATGATCTTTAGCCATTACATTAGTGATTGAATCTTTACATCGCGTAACACAGGGTCGTCTGTTAAAGTGTTTCGAAACCCTGAGATCTCCTCCAGCATGGAGCCCAAAACGTTCTTCTATCACTTGATAGAGTCATTTGACTTCAGTCAACACTGAGGAGTGAAACCTAAGCAGGAAAAAGTGTTTGCTAAAAGGTCAGTGTATGAAATCAGATCCAAACAAAACAAACCTGACCATAAAGTTACTAATGTTGATCTTCAGTACGAGGAGAGTTTCAGTCTCACTGAGCCGTGATGTTCTGAAGCCCCCTGTGGGGCAGAAGGGCAGCTGAGATCAGAGAACATCTAATCTGATCTGACCCCATCTGCTCTGAGAATACTGATGACCACGACACCTTCAGTGGATTTTGGACTACTTAATTAGCTTTTGGAGATACACAGGGACAAGACACACACTTTACATGACGTCACTTCCGGAGATAATTACATTACTGCAATCACATCAACACACTGATACACATCTCATTCATCTGGGTCACCTTTAACATGTCCAGCTCTCACACACACACACACACACACACACACACACACACACACACACACACACACACACACACACTCACCACGCGTGGTCTGGCTTCAAGGATGATCTTGGATTATTATGTTAGAATCAAGACTCCACTGTTACAACAGGAGGGCAGCCTCTGAGTGCGCGCGCGCACGCACACACACACACACACACACACACACACACACACACACACACACTCCCCCCACTTCGCAGCTGATCCCACATAGTGACGTCACAACTTATCACACAATAAAAGTCCCAAGCCTAGAAATCGTTATAACGATATTAATAAACAACCAAATAAATCAATCAATTAATTGCTCAAGTTAATAAATGATCAATTACATTAACGAACAATTACATTAATTTCAAAAACATTTTCAAAACAAACATATATAAATAAATAAAAAATAAAATAAATGATTATTTTAAGCATTTTAAAGAAATATATTATATATAAATATATCCTAATACCTATTCCAAGTTATTTTTTATTCTTATATTACATTAAATGGAAAATTCTATTTTACTCGTAATTATCTGATGTCGATGGGTCAGAAGATGAAGTATTTCTTTTTTTTATTTCTTAAACTAATAAAATGTGTTATATAATGATAAATATATAAAGCAGAAATAGTAATAACGTAACACATTTTATAAGGGAATAGGGTATTTTTTAAATAAACATTTAAAGCAGAAATCCACGATCTCCTTTACATTAAGACACGGTTTTTGCTCTAATAGTGTGTTTAAAATAATAATAATAATAATAATAATAATAATAATAATAATAATAATAATAATAAAAAGTTAATAATGCTGAAATATGTAGTTTAATTTTTTTGGATGTATTTCTCAGTCCGGGACTCTTATTCTAAAAAATGTTCGAACCGTTAGTAGCGATACGGCGGCCATGTTTAAATTATTTTCCTTTTTTTGTATTCCGGAAGCGCGCGCGGCGCTTCTCCTTGGCGGACTTCCGGCTCGCTCGCGCGTCGTCGTGTTGTTGGTGGTTGGTTTGAGGAGTCGCAGTGTGACAGCAGCGGAGAGTCTCAGAGAGAAAAAAACCGCGGAAAACGGCTTGTTTTCTTCATTTTAAGGAGGCGTACAAGGTCCGTGTGGGTTTATTGTTTTCATTTTATTCATTTGATGAAGAATGAATGGAGTTTGTATTTGTAAACGTGTAGAAAAGCGGAACTGAAGCGGTGGGATTGAGGTGAAGCCCCGGATGTTGTGCGCTCGCGCGAATCAGGGCTGCAGCTCAAATACACTGCGTTTATTCTGATCTATTTATATTTCTCTTAAATCAAATATTCATACAGTTTAGATTAATGCACGCGTGCATGGTGGACAGATGCATCATTAATTAATTTTATGTAGAAATGCATTGATCAACATTTGTTTTACTGCCAGAGCTTTTATATTTATTTGCTGTGCATTTATTCCTTTAATAATAATTAATCCCCTTATATATTGCATGCTGTACATATATTTGTATATTTATTTGCAATTGTCAATATGCACAATTGCTCCTATTTGCACTTGTGGTAGAAGCTAAACTGCTGTGTATCTGTACTATGCAATGACGAAGAAGATCGATCATGAACATTGTCTCAAAGCAGCTTTACACAGATAAAGTGCTGATAAAGAATGAAGATGTTCTTTATAAGTGTAAGTTTGTCCCTGATGAGTGAGCTGGTGGAGACTGTGGTGAAGGAAACATGAGGGCATAAGGAAGAAACCTCGAGAGGAACCAGACCCTTGAGGGAACCACATCCTCATCTGGGTGGCACCGAATGTCCATTTATTACAGATGTTGAGGTGCAGTGATGGTGATCAGAGCAGACTGTAGTCTTGAGTCGGTGTAGCAGACTGTTGACATTAACTACAGTCTGATGAATGAATTAATGATTTAAACTGTATATTTTTATCTGAGCAGTTGAGTTGAGGATGGAGGAACCAGGAAGGAGGAAAAGAGGAAGATCAAGGAGGAGGTTTATGGATGTGGTGAGGGAAGACATGCAGGTAGTTTGGTTGAAAGAGGTTGTAGAGGACAGGGGGGTATGGAGACAGATGATCCGCTGTGGTGACCCCTAATGGGAGAAGCTGAAAGAAGAAGAAGAAGATGCAGTGACTCGTTATTGTGAATGGAAGGATCTGTCAAAGCGTTTTGTTGAACTGATATTCGTGCTCAGTTTTTGTACATTGGTATGAATCGGCAGGTTGTTTTTGTTGATCTACGTGAGCTCCATGATGTGGTGTTAAACGCTTCCTAAGTTTAACCATGGAAACGGCTCATGGAGGATTTGAAAATCAATCGCTGTAGATCAGAAGTGCAGTGTGTTTAGTCCTTGATGTACGTTGAATAGATAAAGTCCGATCTTGGAAAAAAAAAATGGAGCAACCCATAACATTCTAGTGGAAAACAATTTGAATCTTTAGGAAGAAAACTTTTTTTTTTTTTCCATCCACAAAATGCCCTGGTTCACATTTGACCTTTCCATGAGTCCCTTTATCTCGACTGACGCTTCAGTTCCAGCTGAAGAGAAGCAGGTCTTTATAATGATGCGTCCACCACCATGCTTCACCATACATGTGATGAGTGATAAATTCTGGAAAAAAATGTTTGTGGACTCCTAAATAGAAGATTGGTACGGGAAACCTTTTGAACATCCCATGCCACATTTAGCCTCCATCTGCTGTTATAATGATCTCCACTCTTCTGGGAAGATGTTCCATTAGATTTTGTGGAGATTTGTGCTTATTAGCTACAAGGCTGTTAGTAAAGTCAGGTAGTGATGGAGGTGAGGAGGCCGGTGGTGTCGTTCCAATTCATCCCAGAGTTGTTCAATAGGGTTTGAGGTCAGAGCTTTATAGCAGGAGATCTTCCACTCCAACACATGTAAAGCAGATCTTCATGGAGTTTGCTTTGTGCACAGGGGCAGTGTCATGGTGGAGCAGGTTTGGATCTTCTAGTTCAAGTAAAAGGGAAAATTTCAGGCTACAACATTTTGAGGAAGAACCACATATGGGTGGAAAAGTCAGGTGTCCCAATAATGTCTTTCTAGAGCCAAAGTCCATAGAGGCCTGAAAGCATGTTTGTGAGAAATACTTTCCATACCCAGACAACATGAAAGCCATCTCTCATATTCGTCACATGCCGTGGACTCACCAGAACTTGACAGATCTTCCAGCAGCTCGTTTAATGGTGCTTTGAGTCTCTTGCTGTCCTCACTGTTCGGTTTGTCCGTTTTATAGACACGCCTTGTTCTTATTGATGCTCCGTTTTCTCCGCTTGGTTACGGATGACCTTCACGGTGTTCTATGGCGCGTGATCCGGATGTCTCCATGTCTACAATAAGAGCCAGTGATATGCCTGCGTAATGCATAGTGCCTCTTTCCTGTTTGTGTGTGTGTGTGTGTGTGTGTGTGTGTGTGTGTGTGTGTGTGTGTGTGTGTGTGTGTGTGTGTGTGTGTGTGTGTGTGTGTGTTAGGGATCGTGAGAATTAATGGACAACAGGAACTAAAGTTTGTTTATGCAGAACTGAATTTACAGTAAACCTCATCAACCACAGTTATATCCAAATGTAGGTCTCTCTCTCGGAATTGTGTGTGTGTGTGTGTGTGTGTGTGTGTGTGTGTGTGTGTGTGTGTGTGTGGTATTAAAAGACTGCTAGTGGCATCATGCTGTTCTACTGACAACTTCCTTTTTGAAAGCAAAATATTCAACAGTAATGGCAATAAATAGCGGTTGTTTCTTGTGTGTGTGCGCACGTGTGTGTGTGAGAGAGAGCAACTCTCAGTCTCTGTTCATTTTTGCTAGCTGCCTCTCCATCTCTCTGTCTGTGTCTCTCTCTCTGTCTCATACTGTCTGTCGTTCTCTCTTTTTCTGTATCTCATACACAGTTTC